>KL275056.1:0-20957 GCA_000699545.1 Podiceps cristatus
TAGCAGCTTCTCTCAGAAGCCACCCCTGTAGTCTCCCAGCTACCTTGCCATGCAAGCCCAGTACGAAGAGATATTTCCTAAAGAATGAAAGAAAGATAGAATCATAGAATCATAGAATCAAAGGTCTGGGTTGGAAGGGACCCCAAGGATCATAGAGTTCCAACCCCCCTGCCACAGGCAGGGACACCAACCTCCAGGCCTGGATCTACACAAGGTTGCCCAGGGCCCCGTCCAGCCTGGCCTTGAACACCTCCAGGCATGGGGCATCCACCACCTCTCTGGGCAGCAGATAGATCTTGGAACTGATAAACCTTTCCATATCTTTTGGCCTGAGGGCTTCTGAAGTGAACAGTCTTGCAGGAGAATGGGTCTCTCAGGGCTTATTTAGCTGAGCCCTTAGAGCTGGGCTAGCAAATACGCACATTACCAGGGTGGAGAGTTGACTAACAACCCTCATCTTAAAAATCAGCTCTTAGCAACAACTTTTTCTTTGTGCATCCTCTCTGTAGAATAAGAGGCTGTTTCCACGTGCAGTGCTGTATTTAGTCCTTACCTTGAAAGGGAGGTCAGAGGACGGCTAATTAGTAGATTAGTGTTCAATGCAAAGATTTTAATTTTAATAGAAGTTGGTTATGAGCGATCCAGTCAACTGACTTACATTTTTCCAAGGATACTAAATGAGAGCTATTCTTGAATCTTAGGAGAAGAAATAATAAGGAATTTGATTGTCAAAAGTCATAGGGCATAGTCCAATAGATTGTGTATAGTGGTCATGCTTATTTCTTTCTAAGCAACGGCATATATATTCTTTGAGGAATCAGTCTAAATTTGAATACTTTTGGAGTCTGGAATAGAATTGCTTGCCCGTTAGAAGGATAAATTCTTTGAAACAGAGGAGCAACAATACATGGTAGTATATTTGTTTGGTTCAGTTAATTCCATTTGATTACTTTTGCTCAGATTTATGGAGAAAATAAAGAGCTCAAGGGCTGAAGATACATTTGGTACACTATGTGTTTAGATCTGATGTAGAAATCTCACTCCATTCTTTTTGTGAAGTTGTTTTTGTTTTGGTTTTCTGTGGTTTCACTATAAGTACTGCAGAGAAATGTATCCTGTTTTTTCTTGTTTTTTTTTTTTTTTATTTTGTTGTTGTTGTTGTTAATGTGCTCTGGGACTTCTTCAATCAGATTGCTGGATAATTACCTGAATCATGCTGGCATGTTATTATCTCTGAATGTGGAATCAGAAAATACTTCTCAATAGTTCTAATGCCTCGTCTCTGTTTTTACACAATAGTTAATATATGTCACATAACTGTGTATCATATAAAACAGAAGTGTATTAGAAAAAACAGACAAGTCAATATGAAAAGAATGATCTGAAAATATCTACAGACCAAGTTTCTGGTTACAGAATTATTGTAAGTTTGAGGGGTTTTAGTACATCTTACTGAACATTGTGGTGTCTTTTACAGATGAAGATTCGTATACTCAGATATGTGTGCACCTGCATCACTGTCTTATATTTCTAGTCTATGAAAAGATCACCTGTGCCTGTTGATCTGCATATTTTAGCCTCTCTTCTGGGAACCAAGGCACAGCACGGCAACAATAAAAAAGTTACCCACACAAGGTAGAGGTGTGGGAATAGTAGTAATTAGAAGAAAATTTTTAAAATTTAAAGAAAGCTTTTAGAAAAATGTAAGCATTCACTTCAGCTTTGTATCTGTTTTTATTGTTCAGAAAGAAACCAGTTTCATGAAGAGATGCAGTACCATATCTGGAAAAAAACAGGAAAGTTTGGGGAATAGAAGGCTATCTCTTCTTACCTGAAGTACAACTAACAAACTTAAATCCAAATATGTGAATAATTGCTGTTATTTTAACAGCAGTTATCAAGCAGAGATAGTATTTAATACGTGAAAAGCACAGAGATGAGACTGTGAACTAGTTCAGAACAAGCAACTTCTACCTGTAACAATTTACCTGGGTATTGGGAGCATAGTAATGTGCTATCTAGCCTCCATCTTTTTTCCGCCATGTATTTCGTTCGTGACTTTTTATATTCACTAGACCTGTGGATTTTGAAATTAGTCTTTGCCAGTGTATGCCTTTTGAAAAAAAAAAAAAAACAAACAAGAAGAATATACTCATACATATTTTATAGGTGCTTCTTGATGATCGAGACTGAGAAGGCAGATATGGAGTTGCCTTTTTGTGGAAAATATTTTCCCTTTGATAGTGCTTCTGTTCCTTCTTGATGGTCTTTATGGGGTTATTGTGGTGCAAGGAGGTTGTTTGATTTCACCCATGTAGTTCACAAGACTGCTTTTAGTTTGGCGGGTGTAGTGGATTCCACATTTTGGCATGGATTTTTGAAATTCTTCTTGTGTCTTTCAAAGTCAATATGGCACAAAGAGAAGGATAGATTAAAGGTGGGTCACGAATCAGGTCATCATTAGGTGACATTTAGGAAAGAAGATTTTGTTTATTTTTTCTGACTCTTGAGTTCACTGTTGTTTGAAAAAAGAGCAGTATCAGTTTCAATGGATCATTTGTTCACTTAAGAAAATCTCAATATTACTACGAAGGCAGGAGTCATGGGAATTGCATTTGGTAGTTGTTGGATGCAAGAACACTTAACCTCTGAATCACTCTGTAGAGTATTAAAATGTATATATATATTTTCAATATGTTCTTAAGTAGAAAGTGAGACTCAAAAGCCTTGTATCAGATAAACACAAGCAGGAAAGTTAGTGAAATTTCATTTTCAGTATACTTAATTTGTGAATTGAATTACTGAGTTACAATTTTTTTTCCTCAGGTCCTCCAGGCCCTCCCGGAGGTATAAGAGTAGAAGAAATTAGAGACACTGCTGTAGCACTTACCTGGAGTCGTGGAACAGACAATCATAGCCCTATTTCTAAATACACTATCCAGTCAAAAACCTTTCTATCTGAAGAGTGGAAAGATGCCAAAACAGGTAACAGTAATACCAGAAGTAGTAAAGTCAATAGTTTTTAAAGTGTTTGATTGTTAGAAAGCTTGGCTAATGAGAATAGTCACAATAAAAGGAAAGCAGGGATAGGATTAATGTCTGCTACAGGATTTGGGAGCAGGTACCGTCCTGTCAGTGTGTTGTCAACAGGTTTGTTCCTAGAACTTGGAGAGCCTGAACTGAATATCAAGAAATACAGAAAAGAACGGGCCAGAGTTTTTACCTGTTTTTTGCATCTTTCCTTGTTGCTTGAAAACTTCCACATCAACTTCTAGAATCGTAAAAAAATATTTACAGGTTAATTTGGATGATAAACAGATGTCTTCATTTTCGTATTTGTTATGCAGAAAGTTGGTTAAAATTGTCTGCTCTTTCCCAGGAGCAGACTATGTTCCAGTTGTGTTAAAACTGGCACCCCTAGAGAAAACATAGCTAAGATTATCCTTCTAACCACTGGATGTCATCATTGTGCCACATAATTGCAGTTGAGGAGACACCTACCTGAACACGGGACATGCTAATGTATATTTCTTTGCAAGATTTAGCATAAATGCATAAATTATGAAAATGTTTTTAAGCTGCTAGTATCTTTGAATGCTTTATGAAGGATAGCATTGCTACAAGCTATACAGAATTGTCCTATCAATGTGATTCATTATGCCACCCTAATAAATTATAACTTAAGTGCTTTTCTGTGGAATTAGGGCATCACATACTCAGCATTTCTAAATAGTAAAAATATTAGTAGTATCGGCTATTGTCTTCCATTTAAGTAGTCCTTTGAAACTACAGAGGTAGATGTCTAAGAAATAGACATTGACATATTGACCTGAAAATCTGTTACTTTTTTAGAGGAAAAAGTTAAGAATACTAAGCCTACTGCCTTAAATCATATTTCTCTTCTAGAATATGTAGTATATGTAGGTCTATTGTATATAATTACCTCCAACAGCCAGCACTAGTATATGAGTTATGTTAAAGTAGCTTGGAAAATAAAACTAGAAGGTTCCCCAGTCCCTTCCTATCTCTTACATCTTGTTTAATAGTTTCTGTAGAATAGATTTCTTTGAACTTTAAAAAAATAATGTAGAAATTAGAGGTGTTGAAATAACTGTTGATTTGCTTCAGTGACAATATGCGCAGGAGGGAGGTTCCTTTTAGACCAGCCTCTGCTTTTTTTTTTTCAGGATAAATTATATTTTATTTCTTATTAATTCTTTTTTCCTTCTATTTTTTTAAAAAAAAGGAATTGGGAAGAAATGAGGTTATAAGAAGATACAGGAAGGATTTCTAAACAGGGTGGCAGCTCTGATACTGCTTCCTTTTGTGCTGCATGTTAGATCTCCGCTCTGTCTGGTGCAGAGCAGACACTTGAACCCATCTGTCTCACGTCTCAGGAAGATTCCCTATTTGCAGTGTTATATGCATGATGGGATGCACTTCTCTGCATCTCTGAAGTTCTTTTGCTTCACAGAATTAACAAGAGCCATTGAGATAGGTAGCCAGACCTTGAGTCTTATCCTGTAGCCTGTTGAGTAGGATTCACATCTAGGATGGGACAGGGAGGTATCTAGATTTTTAAATTCCTTTTTTAAGAAGCTAGCAGGAAAGATAAAAAACTATTCATTTCTGAAAAGTTAAAATGAACTATTCTGGTGGTTCAAAATAATTGGTTTTTCATTTGAACCACACTATTTTTGATTATGGATGATTCCCCCCAAAAATAGGTAAAATCACCATAGTAACCATCGCTGGCACTGTTGCAAGCTTTTACTTAATTTCCAACCTTCTTCCAGTTTGGCTCGGTGTTCTATTTCATATGAAAGCAGCGTGATGAACAGTCCAAATTGATCTCTCATCAGTATTTAGGCTATCATTTAATGCTGCTAATTTCAATGTGTGGAACAAAAAATATACTTTGGCATTGCACCTTGGAAACATTGTTGTTATTATTGCTACTACCATTATTCCCAAACCAAGTCATTCATCTCAGGTTGCATATCAACTGTGTTTTATGAAAGAAGTATATTCTACTTCACAGTATGGAAATATGTATGAATGGCTTATGTAATAAGTTGTTTACATTTATGTTGCTTTTTCCAGTTAAGGGGATCAGATTCTCATCATGTTGCGTATTCATAATTATTCCGGGAAGTTGTGGCACAGTAAGATTAAATGAAGAGATTGCAAGTAGCCCGGGAAAAGGAATGCCAAATTAATATCATGACTTGGATGCAGAAAAATAATTTGAGTAACGATGAGGGAGGGTGGTGGGCAGGTGGAAAGACAATGGAAAGTGTTATTTTTTTCTTCTTCAAGGCCTCACTTTGGAATGAAAAATGTTATGATAGAGGACAGTTGTGTCATCATCCAGTGCTTACACTGCTGTGCCTCTTTTATTTGCTATTGTATTCATACTTTAATACCAAATCAGCTGCCTTCCCAGCACAGAATATCTCATTTCTCATCTCCCCCTGAACCCCAGACTCTCGTTTGACAAACAACTCTTGGCCCACACAATGAATGCAAATCCTCTGTCTTATCTAACTGCAGACAGCTATAGAAACAACCCTTATTATCTGTGACTTGTAGACAGAGAGTCATGAGTTACGCATTTTATTTATGGTAAAAAGAAACTCCTCCTTTTGACAATAATAAGTCTTTTCACAGGAATTGCAAGAACACTTAGTTGTTGGGTCAGAACTAGACAGGAAGTTGTAACATGCTCACTAATAAGGTGCACTAAAATATGACCACATTTTATAAACCACTCTTTATCAGTTGATCAAACCCTACATTTGTACAGCTGGCCCTTGTCTATATCATGAACTTTTGTTTTACTGTTTCTGCATTCCAGGTTTCTTATTGCATTTGTCTGTAGGCAAAATGAAATTCTACAACTACAATATGTAATTAGTAAGAACTACATAACTACATGTACTTCTTTTGATATCTCACACCCAGTTAAAACTTGCAAGTCTATAACTAAGGGTTTATCTAAGATAGTGTCATGGTTTCCAAATTCCCAGTCACTGCCATGAGTACTCCTTGTAAAATGTGGTATTCCTAATGTAAAACATCAAGTTTCTTTCAGTTGGCTATGTGTGGTTGCAGAAGAGTGGTAGTTTCGCCAAAATCAACCACATTGTTGGCTGACCTTATTGTAAAAATGCTGTTTTCTAAAGCACTGCCTTATTTTTTTAGAACCATCAGATATTGAAGGCAATATGGAATCTGCTACAGTGATTGATTTAATCCCATGGATGGAATATGAGTTCCGGATAATAGCAACAAACACTTTGGGGACAGGAGAACCTAGTATGCCATCACAGAGAATTAGAACGGAAGGCGCTCGTACGTAAACAGAAAATGTCAAGTTTTTTAATGTGCTTCTTAATTTTCACATTTTAATTAATCAATTTTGTAATTTTGGGTTTTTATTTGAAAAAATCAGTTTATAAGATGCAAGTCTAGAGAATAGATTTTCAGCCATACACTACTATAGATTTTAGTAAGCAAATACCAGACTGTCCAGCTGCGATAGCATCAAAGCAGACAGGAAAGAAACATCGTGATACAAATGGCAAATTTGCCTCCCTTGCTGAAACAGAATCATACTGTATCTTTCATAGATGCCCCACTTTATCTGTCAGCCGGGTTGTGTGTCTATGAATGTATGCGCATGCTTGGGACCAGGGCACAGGACGTAAGGAAAAAACATGCATGTGTTTAACTAGGAGAATGTCCGTTTGCTGTTTGGTTTGTATTCTAACTAAAGAATACATGATGGGATGTGTGTTACACTGGATAATGCAATTTTTCTGTGATTGAAGGTTTGGTCTTGTGTCTTCTTATTACACGTCAAAGATGTGACATTATCTGACACAACATATGCCCATATCAACCCAATTGCTCCGTGTTAAAATCTCAGAGCGTATTTAATTATATTCTTTAGGCTCAGGCATGTCCTTTTTAAAATGAATTCTCCCAAATGAGGAATTAGATGCTATTATTCAAGATAATGCATCCTGTTTTGACTGTACAAAGGAGATAACAGCAGTGCTCTAGGAGGTAGTGTATCACTGCAAAAAGATGCACTGCATCCTACAAAGCCTGTATACCAGTATATCCCCCTTAACACACATTAGCATCCATGTGCGACCTAGATATATGTATGATTGTTATTCCATAGTTTGAGATTTGAAACTAAAAATGCAAAGCCAGAGTGTAAAAATTAATTTTTGAAATTACACCTGCTAGGTCGTTGCTTTGATTAGATAGGTTTTTCAAAATAAAATATATTTGCATTGCAAATTTCAAAACGTTTATTAAAAAAGGCCCACATTTGGTCCATTAAAAATTTTGTTGCTTAGGGAGGAAGGAGATACAGGTTGGTTAAATTAATCTGGATAGGGAAGGAAAAGCCACTGAGCTTTAATACTAAAGTAAAAGGAAATTAATGCCTATAAAATTGGCTATTAGCATCATATGTTTTATGACTCAACAGCTGTGTTTGAAGGCCCAGGAATCTACACGCGAAATCTACACATGCTTCTTGGAGGGCCTGGTGCACAATAGACATTTTTGAAATGTCAGAAAAGAGACAGAAAGGGAGGTGAAATAATGCTCACAGGTGAAATAGTGGTAGTGTCCTGCAGTTTGCAGTGTGCCATGTTCATGGTATTCGTTGTAGCCTCCCAAAAAATGGCATGTCCTTCAGTTTTGTAGCAAGATGCAATGCTTTTGCAAGAGGTATTGTTTGTCCGTTGCCTGATTCCCCATGCACAGCACCATTGTCATCTCTGGCAGACGGCGAGACATTTTTGGTGAAACAAAGCAAAATGTTAATGTAGTTTTCCTCAGAATAAGTCAGTGCTTTTTGCTATGCCAAAATAGGGTATAAACTAGTAACAGTTTGCAGATGAACTTCTATGCCCAAGTGCATTTCCTGGCAGGAGCTGGAATTTGTTATGAGCGGCAACAATAGGATTTGGGTTGCACGGTCGACTTCCAGAGTGCTACAGAAGCAGTTCCGCGTGTGCATTTTAATGTAAATCTGAAGAAGGTAACTGCTTTATTGCACAAACAGCAAACTATATCCACACATTGTAGTTATTTTTAACATTTGTTCTGTGTTAAACAGCAACAAACAGTGCTGCGTCTTTGTTGTACTGTATGAGTGACAAATAATGTCTGTTAAACTCCAGTGTTATCAGTGTCATTTTCAGTTTTGAAGTCTCTCTCCTTGTAGATAACTGTAATTTCGGTAACATTTACATTAGCATGCTAAGAATGTGTGCTGTGATTTTTCTTTTTAATGAAATCTGCTTGCTTCATCAATAACACATTTCACAGTGATTTCTTGAAATTCAGTGGATCAAAGTCTGCTTTTATGTATTTTAGCTTCCAGATGCATTAGAGTAGTTGTCAAAGTATAGCTGTCTGAATTAGTAACCTGGTCTTAATGGAGAAAGAGACCTAGGCTTAATGGTTGAGATAATGAGGGAGATTCTCTTGAAAAAGGTGATTTGTAAGAAATTACACAGTCTTTTTTCTCTTCTCTGGTAGCCTGTGTATCTTCTTTGACTATTAAGCATTCTTGCAAACTGCTGCTTCTAACTTAGCACTAAAGTTATATGTTTATAAAAGATGTGTGTGACTACTGTGTATTTCAGTAAGAGTAAGGTCAAATAATAAGTTCAAGCTTCCTCTTGAATTGTCATTATATGTATGTTTAGTCTCATTCTCCACTGATGTGTTTTCTGGAAAGCCATGAAAAAATAATGCACTGAATGCTGATTTCAATTTCAAATTTATTGTTACAGATTTTTATCTTTTCTGAAAACATTAATTCTTCTCTGCTTTGTGTTTCTTCTGAGCTGACCCTCAGAGAAGGCCTCAGCAAACATCTTCCTTAAATAGTGGGAGAGCACTTGGGAACTATCTCCTTCCTATATTGTGGCGTTTACTGATTAGTGGAGAAAATGCCTGATCACATAAGAATTTTTAACAGAAAGAACACATTCATGTAGATAGGGCATGTAGCTACTGCATGATCACCTGCACTATAGGTTGGCCATCATTTCATAAGTTCTCAGAGGTACTTTGGTGTCCTTAGTATTGAGTGACAGCAAATAAATACATAAACACCATAGAGGATAGCAATAGAATCATCACACAGTGCAAAGAGCCTTACAGAAACGGGAGTACAGGACTGATTTGTAATGGAGTCCTTGAGAGTATCCTGCTCTACCACTCAGCTTTGCACTAATGATAGTTCAAGAGATTTTATTTCATTACACAGAATATCAGTGTAAAATGCAATTAGTAAATTAGTAAGTGCTAAGTCAGCTTTGCTTCTGAACATCTACCCTTTCTGGACATGCCAATCAAGAAGACATGTGCCACTAATCTAGAATAGGATTAGGATGCCAGTGCTCCACAGATATATCCATAGGTTTAACATTACACATTCCAAGTAAATATATTGAAGTAGATGGAATTAATCACAGGCTGTTAAGGTAAATACATGTGCAAGTCCCGGGTGCTTGATCCCTTGGCATACCAATGTCTGAGGAAGCACAGGAACAGTACACAGTGCTTCTCTTAAGACCTATGAGGAGTTTTCCATTTCTGAATATTCAATGAAATATTTGAGGAGAATATGGTTGAAAAGAAGAATGATTGCTAGCTATGGTTGGAACTGGCATGTTTCCTGCAGCAGTAGCTATACGTTAGTCTTGGCAAGACCACAGACTCTCACAGCTATTACAGACTATCATTATTTTAATTGTGTGTGCCATGTGTGCTCATTGTCCCTGCTGGTAAAAAGAAAAGTAAATAGTGATATTTTACTGACAGCATACTTTGTAGTCATTTTTCATGTCTCTTCTATTTTTCTAGCTCCTAATGTGGCTCCTTCTGATGTCGGAGGAGGAGGGGGAAGCAATCGAGAGCTAACAATAACATGGATGGTAGGTATCGCACTGAGATGGCACAAAACCTGTACTTCCTTGTGTCTGATCTTGCTCCTTCTGAAACCCATGGATGGTTTGTCACTGGCTCCTGTGAGAACAGCACTTGTACACAGCATATATAGGTTTTCAGACTTTTCTCATAAAAATATGTAAAAAGGAATGAGGAAGATGAAATTTTAGATTTTTATGTATTGGACGTTTCTAGCATACGGTCTGAAATATTCTCTGATCATGTTTCAAAGAGATTGAAACACCTACTGGCTATGACAATGCATTGATGTAACTACACTTGGAAATCCTGCATATTGTGTCTTTCTTTGAGCCTTTTTTTAAGTTAAAATCTGAATAGCATGCAGATTTGATTGCTACGACTGAAAGTATAATGTCTTAATTATCACTTTAATATGCTGTACACGAATTTACAGGCTTTGTAAAAAAAAAAAAAAGAAAGAATGGAAGAAAATACATTGCCATTCTACAAACCAGTCTGTCATAATTATTAACTGGAGTTTTAAGGAAATTCTTGTATATTGTCATTTTATAAGTTTCATTTTATGCTAATGTGACTGGTAACTCAAAACAATGTTGCCTCATACCACAATTCAGCCATTAATTGGTATGCACGTACTGATGTTGTTTTCCTCCAAGGCATTAATTTTTATTTCATGATTATGTATTAAGCAAAATAAAGAAAGGGGAAAGGGACAGAGATAAAATGTTAATCACAAAAATAATGGGATGAAAAGTTAAAAAAAATTACAGTGTTATCAGAAAAACTTTTCAGTAAGCAAAGTCTTTTGAAAATTTCATCTCTTGCATGTACTGTAGGTATTCAGTCCATGGTATTTTGTCTTTAAAACATCTTGTATGTATAGCTGTATACATAAGTGCTGTCTTCATTCTGGTATTGAAGCAGTATTTCTTAAAATGTACCTATACTGTTTGGGGAAAAAAATGCTTCTGAAAACAGGGAAGAAGGGAAAAGAGACAAGAAGATAGGAGGAAAGCAAAACCTAGAACAAGCGAGAATAAGAATTTATAAGCAAAGTTGTTGTATAGGCAAAAGTTGCATGGGAGAGAGTTGAAGTCTTCGGAAGGGTATTTGGAAAAGCTAGGGAGGGGAAATAAAGAAAAAAAAAAGAGTAGTATCTGATTCGTGTCAGAGCCCATCAGTATCCCGCAAAAACAGAGTTACAGAAGCATTAACTCCAGCAAAGAAAGATGATTAAATGTTATGCTTGGAAAAAAATGCCAGTTTTAACTTGCTAATGACCTCTCTGTTCACCTTCCTAAGGCCGTGCAGCACATTATGCCATTTGTGTCTTTTGGGGGACAGTTTGTTTCAGATGTAGCAGCTTATTTACCTCCATGAAGAGTGTTTTTTCTTGTGGGAAGTAATAATAATTCCAACAGCAGTTTTGTCATTGTTATATAGGGATCCTCCTTGTGAATGTACAAATTTTAATCCATATGCATTTTTCCTTTTTTTTTTTTTTGGTACTTAATGTTGATGATACCTCTTTGGAAAAGTTCTAAATTGTGACACAGAAATAGTCAGCCATATGTTTGGGCTAACACATTTGGGCTTTCCTGTGCTGTGTGTTTTGGTATTGGGTTTGGTTTTTTTAATTCAGTTCAAAATATTTATTCCGTCTTCCAAAGTATTTTAGCAATGAATTTACCTAAAGAAAAAATTTCCAAGTTTCTGAAAGATCTACACTTCTGTTAAAATACAATGAAAAGGTTATTGCTTAGTTCTACTAACAATAGGTTAGGAAGTAGATGTATCCTAATTGGTTGGATTCTGATCTTTATTTTTGAAGAGCAAAAGTCAAATAAGAACACATGCAATTGGAAGTTGCACAAGACCTAGATTATGTTATTATTTCTTAGCAAGTGCTGTCTTATAAAAACTTTAACAAACTGCAAATCTACTTCTCGCGTTGCATGTAAAGACCCATACTCGTGGCATTTTCAAGACAGTGAAAACTTGGCTGTGACCAAATTAAAAAAAAAAGAAAATTATAAGCAGGAAAATAGTGGCTAATGCAAGATCTGAAGTACAAGATCATTTTACTCTTTCCTATATGCCCAAGTAGATTTATATTCCAATTATTTCTCTTACCTATGTCATGCTTTTTACATCTGTTCTGTAATGAGTAGCTCACTTAGTCAGACAAATTAAGCATGGCTTCAAATATTCATTGCCCAAGAATCTTCCACTACTACGTCTAGCAAGTGTTTTTAAATAGAGGCACTAGATTTACGGAGCCTGACAGACAACAATATATCTATCTATAAGGCTAAGATAAAGGTGTATATTGATTCCCGCAAATGTGCTGACATTTGCATATGCTACTCAAAACAGTTGTTAATTAGGAAGAGAAGAACAAAATGTATGGCAGGTTCACATGTTGCTGCCAACCCCCTTTCAGCTTTTGCTATGATTCATAAGCCCAGGTTGAATGAGACAGCCAGAGATGCAATCAAAGCTCTTCTGAGTCTTGTTTTGAAAGAAGAACTGAGAAAGAGAGCTAGGAGTGGCATACCCATTCTTCCTCATTTTTCCCCATTTATCTTTCCCTCTTCTGTTTTGTTTTTCAAAGTTTTTAGTGGATACTACAAACTATTCAGCTACTTATACCTACTTATTATGTGCAGCCATTGGAGGGCAAGCTGCTTTCAACATTTTATTTCAGACCTTCCAGAACACAATTTTTAAATGCCAGTCCTGGCTTTCTTTTCTCTGGCTGAAAATCATTCTGAGACTAGGGCCGCATCCAGGCTCCCTACTTTGGTGTATGAAATATGATTCTGATTTATTTTAAGCAGCTACATGCAATGATAGGTACAAAAGCTGAGCTATCAAAGGTGACCCAGTCTGTGAAATCTACTCTTTGAATTGCAAGGTTCCCTATGAATCTAAATTTAGGTAAATGAAGGTAGGATAGCTGTTCTGGGAAATTAGGTATCCACTTTTCAACTGATGTTCAGTCAGACCTGAGGTAGAAAACAAGCTAAGACATGAGTGATAACCTCATCAAATAGGTACACTCAGAATATGCCTGACACACAAAAAATTAAGCACATAAAATAGATTATCTAGTTGTTTGGTTTTGGTTTTGTTTTTTTTTCCTTAGCTGATTTGTAGTTAGAGTCTTTGCCCGGTGGCTTGTGGTTAATGTCACAACTAGAGACCAAGTATCCATCTCCTTTTTGGCATGAGGGGTTTCTCAAATTTTATGTGTTGGCAGTCATCTTAATTACCAATTATACTTAAGTCATTCGTGTGTTCTCAGAAGTCATGTTGTAGGTAGATGGGTATCTTTCCTCTGTCTACAGCTCCATTATAATCCAGATTTGACACATATCAGCATTTTGGGAAACCTGTGTTCCCCCAAAAGCCAAAGAAGTTATGTATGTAGAGACCTGCAGTCCGCTGCCTCGGCCAGTTGTCTCCTGCAACACAGAGTCATGGTTAGAGTACCCACCCAGGAAGCAAGAGAACTCAGTCCGGAAGATTGTCCATGTTCTAGCAAGGTCCTCTAACCCTAGTCATGGTGTGCTGAGGCCGCTTCCCAGTTTTTGATTGAACTGAGCCACTGTTCTGCCAGAGATGCAGTTAAGTGTGAGGAAAAAAGAACAGCAAGCAAGAGGGAACCTACTGGTTACTGACCTCTACAGATAGTGAATCCTGTTGGATTCTGGGCCTTACTCCCACAGCTGGCTTTGGCTATGTCTAGTGATGATCCCCTGCCGAAACGCTGGTGACTAGGGAGCTTCATCTAGAACCAGCTTTCTGTCCTCTGCCAGCTGAGGGCTGCCTGCTTTTGCTGTTACTTTATTGTTATTCTTGTGACTTTAGCCCTGATGTTGCAGAGTGGTGAAACTTTACAGCAGCAACAGAGAAAACAAGATGCAATGGAATCTGATAGTTGGCGCACCCGGGGCGGGCGTCAGCCAACCTTAAGCTGAGTAAAGTCAGAAGTCTCAGCCTTTGGTCTGATTCTGTACATTTCTCTTGGAATCTTTGTCATGAAGAAAAGAAGTTCCATCATTGTTCCTATGTCCTTATCAGGCATTTTTCAAATTTTGAGTTTCAACAGCTGTGCTTGCCTTAATTTTTTGCTTGTTGTATTATGTATACTAGTGTTCTAATCCATGTGTTCTGTTTCTGAAGTCAAAACTTAAATGTTTCCATTGTTCAAAAAATTCAGAGAGTTTGCACCAGAATTTTCTTTCTCAGAGAATCTTTGGAATTTCATCCTAGCTTCAAACAATTATGAACATCAGAGTTTGTGAGCTAGAGGTTTTTTTGGCTTGTTACACTGTTAACATTTAAGTTTCATAAATCCTTGCTTGGAATATCTCCACACATTTGCTGAAGTGCTACAGTAGTGTGCAAACACTCAAGGAGAATAATTACTCTCTGTTGCACTGCTCCAGGACTTTTGCCTCAAGATAACCTAATCCCTGTGAGGTTTACAGTATGGGAAAAGGTGCTACAGGAAGTTTTTTTCCAAAGAAGCTTCTGGTCAGCCTTCACATGCGCTGATGAATGACATCATTTTGGCCCGTTGGGTGCACTGTCTAATAGTTGTGGTAAAGGCTCTGTGGACTGAGGTGGTGAAGGCTCCGTGGGCTGAGGAGGGATCGCTGAATGTAGATCTTTGGGAAATGAAGCAAAATTCATTATAGCAGATTGTCTTCCAATATTTTATGTTTTCCAGTATTCCTAGGTATAGGAAATCATCTATAGTTTTAAGAAATATTTTGGATAGGTACATTTAATGCTCATGCTGAAAGTGGGAGCCATTTCACTTAAACTTTTACCAGTTAGAAGCTAGGTAGATAGCCTCAACCAGTAACTGGACCCCCTCCATCATTAGCAAAAAGTGATAGGATGAATCATTCTTTGAATGTGTCCATCTCTCTTCATCAGCTGCGCCAGTTGCCTAGGTGACCAACTTTAGGTAAATTAACATAATTTACGCCAGCCATATAAATTTTCTCTTCTCTCTCTGTTTTGCAAGAATATCTATCTCCACACGTGCACATGGACCCATATACTTGCATAGTGTGTCTGCATTGCATATCTACCACCATTTACTCCTTAAGAAAGCCTTTTTTTGCTAGCTACAGCTGACAGCAGTTTTAGTAGACAATCGTTCTTGATTTCTTTCTGTAGGAGGTAAGATGATGTGTCTTGCACTGAGTTTGGATGAGGAACAAGTTCTTAAAATGTTTTAGTAGGAGATACGCTACTACTGCAGATCTGCATAGTGAAGATGGTGTATTTTTAAAGGAGGTGGGAGCAAACTGTAGAAGCAAACCAGGAGAAAATGGAACTTTAGTTCAGTATTTTTAAAATGTGTATATTCTGTATTATTTACTTTTCATTAGAGATCTGTTTGTTTAGTTGGCTCTAAAAATCAATGTTTTATTTTCTGCCTCTTTAGCCTTTGTCAAGAGAATACCACTATGGCAATAACTTTGGTTATATAGTGGCTTTCAAGCCATTTGGTGAGAAAGAATGGAGAAGAGTTACAGTTACTAATCCTGAAATTGGCCGGTATGTCCACAAGGATGAATCAATGCCACCTTCAACCCAGTATCAAGTAAAAGTGAAAGCTTTTAACAACAAAGGGGATGGACCATTCAGTCTCACTGCTGTCATTTATTCAGCACAAGATGGTGAGTAAAGGTTCCAGCTCAGTTTTACACTGAGGGTCCAGGTCAGCACTACCAACATCAGTCAAGAGAACCTGGTCCTTGACACTGATTGATACAGCAACATACACCTTCAGCAAGGAGGGTGTGTATTGCTCACACAAAACACTTGCAGTTGTTCTGAATAAACAGCTTCAGACTCTGCTTTCCATGTGATGCAGAGCACTTGGTTGTACTGGTTGTCAATGAGCAATGCACAGAGGCCTTCAAGATTCTGCACACAGCTTGTTAAAAGATTTGAGAATTTAAGACCAGGAATTCTGGTCTTCTTATTGGTCGCCATTAAACACCGATGTCTCTGTGATCTTCTACATGTATTTGACATCTGTGTAATTTTTTTCTTCTTAACAGACCACACTAAAGCGTATTACTCTAGTAGATCAGAATCAGAATTCAGCTCAAAATTGTGAAGGGATGATAGTTCAGTAATATCTAGTTATATTTCCAACATGTTTAGTGTCTCATATAAAATATCCCTGCCACATTCTGTATTCTGGTTTAGATATTAGAGCTATCAAGTGAATAATTTAATGGAAACCTCTTTGACATTTCACTAAAATCTTTTTCTTAATTCTTACCAGAATTATTTCACATGCTGAGATCTTTAGGATTGAAATTGAAATGACATTTCCAAACTTAGCAGGAGAAAGAAAGTACTAGAAGAAGGTTTACTTTAAATCAGAAGAAATATATACAACATCCTAATTGCTAATAATCACTCAAGCCTGTTTTAAAAAAGTGTGGTTTATTAATTTCTGCCAGAAACCGAAAAAGTTGCTCATATTTTTATTTCCATAGAGCAGAACATCCTTCACAAAATCAACAGATCCAGAGCAAAGAGCCAAGAGGAGGGATATGATAACAAGGCCACATTCTCACACTTCCGACTCCGTTCTTTACTCTGTGTACTTTATGGGAGATTTATGTTCATGATTCCCATTAGCAGTAATGGGAACTTTCCACACAAATCGCCCACACACAGAGAAAAGATAAAATAGTCCTTTTGTTTCTTAGGATAATTCAGGATTCAAGCTAGCAACAGTTAGCTGTCTGAAGAGTTTAATATTAATCCTTTTTCTCAGAAAAGCGTACCTTAGGATATCATCGTCAACAACTGCTGCAGCAACAAGACGGTTGTTCTTGCAGTTGTATAAATGAGTTAGTAAATAGCTATGGTGTAATCAAAGCCATATCTGCCAAATCACATTTCAGTATCCGTCCTTTCTCAGAGACGTTGTTGACAGCTGACTGATAAACTCCCACATGTTTATGTTAGGATTATAGTAACCATGTCAGGGATGGCAGTGTGTTTGTACAGCTCTCTAAGTTCAGAGACATGGCAGAGCCTAGTTGCTCCAAAGACACAGGCAGAGCAAATGGGCAGTACTACCACCTTCCTGATCAAGTCACGTCAGTGGCTGCTGGCGTTCTAACATAGACACAGACACACCAGAAACACTTGTGGTTAAATGATGCCAGGTGCCGGCAGCAAAAGGAATAGAACCTACTTCTTTGATTTCAAGCACAGGAGTCACCAAACAGTCAGATTCATGGTGCTCCAAACCTTACCAGCAGTGCTTATAGCTCCTTGTGCCGAGCTATGACCCCAACCACTGACCACATCTAATCCAGGAACTTCAGGGTGGGTTACAGGGAATTTTTCCAATAGGTGTAATGGACATTATTCCAAAGAGCATTCTGCAGAGTTTTCTGCTGACACCGGGACTTTTACAAAGTCACCTCTACACCTTGTAGCATGCTTACTGGCTCCCAGCCTTAACTTTGGATAGTTATGCTTAGAAGATAATTGTACGGTGACCACTGTGTTTTCAGCGAAGAGAACATATTGCGAGGTACACGCGATCGCTTCTCTTATGGTAGAATTACTGAATTAGAAAGCTGGAGAAAAGCAGCTGATGTCATCTTCCTGGCTCAGGAGAGACTGCAAAATATTTAGAGAACATAAATGCCAAATAGGGATATAAATTATTTGGAGCTCATAAACAAGCATAAGCAGATGAAATATTGTTTAGAGTATTGTATCAGCAAAATCCCTGGCAGTTGGAACTTTTCAGTATGAAACTTTTTGGCAAATTCTGTACTTGATACAATGGAGAAGAATCTGACAGTGATTTGAGAATAGATTACATGATCACATCTATTTCATCTTCAGTACCTCTGAATCCGCAAGTGATATTACTTACTACCATCAGACAACACAACTTCTCCAAGGTATTAGTGAGATTTTAAAGCAATATAGTCATACAATATTCTGTACGATTATGTATAAAATACACACATACATAAATGTAATGACACCATTTCCACTAAGTTGTGTATCTTATAATGTACCTATGTGTGTCTAGTTAGAACTGTGGGCATCCTTATTCATTTCAGTGAATAACCAGGGTATTTCTGTGTTCCCACGTGTTGTAAGCCAAGTTCCATATCTGAGAACTACTAGTCATACCCGCCATTGCTAGTAGTGAGTAATGATTGCTAGTAATGAGTGCACAGGCTGCTTGCTTATCTAAATTCCTGTCATTGTGAAAACAATTTTGCAATAATGTATCATTTTTTAATTATACATTTGCATTATTAGCAGTCATTGAAAGACAATTACAAAAGGTAACTTTGCATATAAGATTATTTTGTTACCTAGGATACTTTTCATGAGAGATGTAACTGATTTTTTTCTTAACAGTGGCTGTTTTGATGCATAGTTGACTGGATGCCCAGTTGGAAGATTAAGTATATGAAAGCTTTCCTCAGCACAGGCTGCCCTGCCTGTCTGTTCCAACTTGTTTCAAAAGATTCGCGACAGAGAACTGTTCTTAGCTTGGAAAACTTTATCTTTTATAGACATTGCTAAGTTTATGCCTTTTAAAATTCCTTACCTCACTTAAAATGCAAGTGACAGTGAAATTAACAGCTTCTTATAATTAAACTAGAACTTAACAGTCTAAGCCCAGAGTAAAAGCGTACCACATTATAATGGTCTGTATTCTGCATTGGCTGGTGTCCAGAACTAAGAACCCAATCAAAATCAACGTTGTGATGTACACCTAATAGAAGGGTGCTTTTTGGATTATTTTATACCTTTGCTCAAGTTTATATGTGCCATGGGCCAGCTCTGTATCTAATATCTACTCTCAAAAAAACTTTGTATCATCACGGTTAAGTGACATACACGTTAATATTTGTGTGTAGCTAGCTTAAAAAATCTGATGTACGTAATCTGTGAGCTGCTGTCCAATTTAGTAAAAGACCACTGGATGCTTCATTCTGTTTATAAAAGCCTGCTTTTAATTTACACAAATTTCAGCATTGAATCTGCTGAAGCATAAAAATACATAGTGTGGCCCAAACAATAGAATGATTGCTTTGTAGAGTCATTTCCCATACAGATCATCACTGAATTTAAAGTTTACTCAAGTAAAAACATAAAAGACTAACACACTTGGCCCCTTGATACCAAGAAAGTAATACAAAATACAAGCAAGTAGAACATTATCACTGGATGAGATTGGATGTTTAACATATGTTTCATTTTCCAGCTCCAACTGAAATACCTACAGAAGTGAGCGTAAAAGTTTTGTCATCTTCTGAAATGTCTGTTTCTTGGCACCATATTTCTGATAAATCTGTGGAAGGATATCAGGTGAGTTTAGAGGTGACACTGTATATCTTCTCATTCATTTAATTTCAGTATTTAAATGCAAGGATAGTTCCTACTCTAGCATTGTCTCTCTTAGGGTTCACTTCTTAGTTGTCATTTGCTGTACAGATTTCACATCCTAAGAAACAGAGTATTTTTGGTGCTATGTACCTCGTTAGTAAAACACATTAACAAATGCATGTGCTCACTATTCAACTGCAAAAAAGACATCATTTCGGAAAAGAATCTTGTCTCTTTATATTATGTAGCTGAATGCCTATCTCTGCCTTCTCAAAACATGCTAAGTTTTGGGTGTAGTAGTCAACACGGACATGAAATTATAAGTAACTCATGGCTCATTTAAATTCTCAGCAGTTATTACATAATTCACCTTCAAATCCTATAGTAAGTGGGGTAAATGCCCCGAATCCAGTATAACAAAGTGCTGTTGTGCGAGACAACAATGTTTTATTCATGGCTTCTATTCTCCACATGAAAAGGAGCTTCAAAGTATGTTCGTTTGTTCCAATACTAAGGGGTACTATGGGTAAAAGTTGTTCTTGTCCTTGTACGAAGATGACAACAGCCCCAGGGTGGGTGCAACCAGAAGTGGCCACCTGGTACTCCAGTAGGGAAGTCTTAACCTCATCCATGCACAGCGGATGGGGAGGAACTCTGCGGAGTGCAGCGGCTTACTGTGGCTGCACTCCACAATAGGGATTTGAGCCTTAGTTTGTTAGTGACTCGCTTTGTGATTTAAGTTTTTGCTGCTTGATGGTAGACTTTATGTTCCAAAATGAGCACGTACAAATGTGGAGTAACCTTACAGAATGTATTTTTATGACTTTAAATCTATGAATAAATGTTCTTTTCATTAGTAGTACTTGTTTCTATATTTCCTCATCTCTGTTTCTGTCTCGGTGAGGTTTATGTAATACTTTTGGGATACTGTAACAAGATGATAGCGAAGATTTCAATAGGAACTAGCACAGTGTCCCATGTAAAGCTTGATTCTACACAGTACACAGGTAAAAGTTTTCAAATTACAAGCAGAGGACACTGGCGTTTGAAATTAACACACTGACATCAGCGGTAACTCCTACATTACTAAAGCAGCCTGCTGGTTTGGTGTTTCATAGGGATTGTTCAACTAGAACAGGATAGACGAATTCATGATTGTAACGGAGAGCCAGGAGGAGTGCCGAGATCTGAGGGCTGAAGCCAGCCAGCCACGTAGCAGTCTTGCACTCCCGAGCAGGACAGTCTGCACAGAAACTGGGCACGAAGCCCCCGTGCCCTGGGTCACCAGAACGGACACTCGTCAGGCACACACCGGGGGGCTGCAGGGGTGTGGAGAGAGCAGCAACAAGGAGAGCGCTGGAGAGGTTGGAATTGCAGTGGTGATAAAGCATGGTAATGGGTGCTGAGAGTTGTAATGGGGAAGGGAGTAGGAAGGCTGGAGGGGCGAGAATGAATAATGAGAACATTCCCATAGGCAAACCACTTTGAGAGGTTTTTTTAATTTTACTTTATTTTACATAAAACCATCTGAACTGCTGTCAGGGGACAGCAAGTAAAGAAGTGAGAGGATT
>KL275056.1:24214-51949 GCA_000699545.1 Podiceps cristatus
TTGTTACATTTATAATCACCAGAGTATGAGTAACCTCTAACACCGGTGGCCAAGACTGAGGCAACAAACTGTGACAAGAAACTTTAGTATTGAAATGAGAGTAACCTCTGTGTAGTGATATTGACTGTTGCCATGTCCGAAGGCATTTGAAGTAGGTGAAGAGAAATGCTCTGCTGAATCTCTCCTCATTCAGCCACAGTACATGGTCTGAAGTAAAACAAATGTTTTTAGTAAGCGTTTTAATATAAACATGAACAGGAGAAAATAAAGCCTTGCCAAGCAAGGATCATGCCCACATTTTGTAGAGGGGAACTGTGATATTAACAACTTGACAAACTATCTGCTCTTCTAAGCTATTCCTTAAATTAAGTTTAGAAGGAAAAATAATGTCAGCAGAACAGAAGATTGAAGCGGTTGCTATTTAAAAGATAAAATAACAGCATAGCTGATGTCACCAGCCTGATCTTACAAAGCAAGATTTTTCCTAGAGCCTGAAATTGCCAACACCATTAACCTTTTCCTAAAAAGATTTTAAAAGCTCCTCATATAGCATAACCCAAAATCATGAAGACAAGCAGAAGCCGAGCAGAAGCACTAAGAATAAAAACATTCAAAACCAAAATGTAATGGGCATGGCTTTCCACTCTTTCAGGTTAGTGCAGTAATTTAGTCTTATGCAAATGGTTATAAACCAGACAAAACCCAGAGTCTGACAGTCTTTTACTCTCATTTGCATCTCACAGGGCCATGCAGAATAGGACCCTGTGTATGTGATGGACGCTATGGAATGCCATTGCTCCATAGGAATTACTCTCTTTTCAACTGGTGCTTTGTAATGCGTAATGAATTAAAGTTGGATGGAAAAATTTCTTGGAAAAAAAAATCTCACAGAATTTCTATGTAAAGTTAATTGACTTTGGATTTTAAGATGTTACAAACTTACATTGATACTTTTCCCATAGTTCAAGATTTTTCGGGTTCTTTCTGTCTGCTTTCAGAAACGTCATATTGTACTGTGAAATGTGATTGAATTTAGACAAAGAACTTTAGAAAAACTTTACATGTATCTAGACCTGCACATACAGATAACATGACTGCATACTTCTCATTCCCTAGATAGAAATACAAAAGGATTAAATTTGTAAGACATTTTAAACTAAATATTGTGAAAACATTAGTAGAGTTTAGTCTACACTGTAGTGCAGGAAAACAAAGTTCAGAGTAAAGTGCTCAAACAAAACAGCAAGAAGAAAATAGTCTTGTTCTCTGAAGGCATTATCCATCTCCCAGACTTCTAATGACTTAGCAAGTTAAACCACTGTGAGAAAAGGTTTCATAATAAAATCTGAGTTTATTTCTGTTTCTTTACATCTATATACAACTTGAATAAAATCACAGCCTGTAGAAGGAATTCCATGCTATTGCTGTTAGATTTATTTGACCTCGCTTATTACCCAGAGTATGTAGTATAGAAATAATGAGTGTACATAATTTTTGATAAACTTTCTTTTTGGCTAAATGTGCTAAATTAAATCATTCAATTTGATTGCTTACAGATTCGTTACTGGGCTGCTCATGATAAAGAAGCAGCTGCACAGCGGGTACAAGTAAGCAATCAAGAATATTCAACCAAACTGGAAAACCTGAAGCCTAATACTCGCTACCACGTAGATGTTTCTGCCTTCAATAGTGCTGGCTATGGACCTCCCAGTAGAACCATCGATATTATTACCAGGAAAGCACGTAAGTAAATGGAGCATTAGGCTATGTATAATGTCATGTACTTCATCATTGCGTGTTGCATCATGTCTATCGTGCCTTCAAACTTGGCTTCTCATTCATGTACCCAATGTTCTCTCCCTTTATGTTGCATTGGTTCTTGGTCTGAAAAGTTCTACCAAGGCTCTCCTTCCCCGATTTTGTTGCCTGTACAATGTGGATATCTTATAAAAGGTGGCAAGGAGACAAAGATTATAGGCTCATTCAGGCCAGAAGGGACTCAGAAGGTCCAACCTTCTGTTCAAAGCAGGGTCAGCCTCAAGCTCAGACCAGGCTGCTCAGGGTCTTGATCCAGTCAGGTCTTGAAATCCTCCAGGGATAGAGACTGCCTGACCTCCCTCCCTGGGAAACCTGTTCCACTTCCTGACTGTTTTTCGTAGCATCTAGTCTGAGTTTCTTTAATTGTTTGTGCCTTTTGTCATTCATTCTCCTGCCATGCACCGTTTTGAAGAGTCTGCCTCCATCTTCTTAACCACCTCCCTATAAGAACGTCTAGACAGGTGGCTCTTGGGCCCCTCCAAAGCAGTCTCTTCTCCAGGGTGAACAAGCCCAGGGTGAACAAGCCCAGCTTCTCACCCTCCCTTCATAGGGCAAGTGCTCCTGCTCCCCACCAGGTCAGTGGCCCTCTGCTGAACTCGCTCCAGATTACCAGTGTAATCTTGTACTGGGGGGCCCAAAGCTGGATGTGATATACCAGGTGATGAACAATTCAGATCAGCTATTACTTAGGGAGCTGGCTTTCTGTGTAATCAATAGCTGGAAGCATTATATTCTGACTATTAAAATGTGACCAATTGCCTTTTTCATTAAGAGTAGAGGGAGCCAGGATCAAGATATACCAAGTGATGAACAATTCAGATCAGCTATTACTTAGGGAGCTGGCTTTCTGTGTAATCAATAGCTGGAAGCATTATATTCTGACTATTAAAATGTGACCAATTGCCTTTTTCATTAAGAGTAGAGGGAGCCAGGATCAAGCAGCCTTGAAAAGTGGGTGCTCTGAATCACACCCTTGAATTTACATGCCCTAGTACGTTTCTGAATATAGCTCCTGACTTAATGATGATACCTAGCACTAACATATGCTGAGACATGTTCAATTAAGAAACATATGTATTGAAAAACACACTTATATGGGCTAAAAATATGTCCAACTAATTCAAGGATTTCTGTTAGTAAACAGTGTATTGTGCAACTTGGACCTGCGGGGTTCTTTTTTCATTTTATAAGCTCATTGTGTGAGATATAGTGGTTTCTGCAGGGAAGTACTCTGATTTCTACCGAGTTAAATGCTGTAGAAATGCCTTTAAATGGTTAATTCAATATTTAATCTCAATGAATAAATATGACTTAAGCCACATTTCTGGGAGGTTCTGAACATGGTTTTAGTTGCATGCCAGCAAACACACATGGTCAGCAACATAGTGAAGGGTAATGTTGGCCACTTCCATTCTGGCAACACAAAGGCAAACCCACAAAGCAGCCACTGCACAAGTCATACAAAATTGCCTGACTAGAGCTGTAGCAGTTTATTCTAGGAAGGAGACTATCCTTTAATCATATAAAGATCAGCCATAATTTCCCTTTTTACATTTTTTACATTGACATTGAATGTTTATGAAATCTCATTAATGTGCACATTATACATATGTTGCTTTTCAGCTCCAAGCCAGCGTCCAAGAATTATCAGTTCTGTACGATCCGGTTCAAGGTACATCATCACCTGGGATCATGTGAAGGCAATGTCAAATGAGTCTGCAGTTGAAGGATACAAAGTATGATCTATGAAAATATTTTTTATCTTTGTGTATGCTACATGAGGTGTGTTTTATAGACAGTGTTGAATTTTGGTGCCTACTCAGACTGAAACATAGTTGCATGCTAAAGATGAAGGTGTCATGCTCAGAGATCACAGACATCCAGTAGGCTTAGGGCAAAGCCAGTGGGCTTACTCGATATAATGAGAGAACATTGGGGCACTGAAATTCATTTGGGCAGTGAGCCATTTTATGGGAAGCTTTAGATCAGTGACTGCAGCAACCTGATTACCCATATGATTACATTTATTGTCTATTGGCTAAAATAATGCTTAAAAAAATGTACACTTGAATAGTTTTTGCTAATACTAATATGCATTGTTTCAGCTTTCCTTTCCCATCTGCATGGGAGCTACAGTTCCTGGAACACGAGTTCTTTAAAGTCTAGGAAAGGAGAGGAAAGGAAGGGACACTTAACCTCGTTAGATGCAATTACTGTGTAACTAGAGCAAGCGGATATACTAACTATAGGGGGTATAGAAAGCTTCAAAAATTAATTTTTGTTTGACTTTGCTGCTTGTTTGGCAGTAAGAAAATTAGTGTCATGTTCTACATGTACAAATTTTGCTTGAGGAGTTGAACAGCTTCCTGGGAATTGCTGAAAATGTTTCACAGAAATGATTCTAGAAGAAAGAGTGGAGATGTTTTCAAAGGTCCCACAAGACATATACCATCGAATTTGCAATAGTGTTAACAGTGCTGAGAGTTAATAATAAAATTAATAATGGTTTCATTTGTGGAAATGGTAATAAATCTTACATCAGAAGACCTAACTGAGTTCTGAGATTTTTAGTTGATGTTCTTTGCCACCCTGCGTTATTTTTATCCATCATTTACTTACATATTTTGAATGTAGGGGCTGAAATTCTTTTTCAAAAGTAGCATAGTTTTATAACAGAGAAACAATGAGGAAAACACCTGTCTGGATTCACCCTATGTAAAAATGGGAAAAGTAGTATCTGCCACTACGTTTTGATACATAAAGGCTTCATATATAAATGAAAACCTAATAGTTTTTAATTTGCACACTGTATATAAGTAACTGTGCTTTCATGGAAATGTAGCGTTTCAGTAACTATACTTACTATGACTTTCCTAGGTACTGTATAGACCAGATGGGCAACATGAAGGCAAGTTGTTCTCAACTGGAAAGCATACAATAGAGGTCCCAGTCCCCAGTGATGGTGAATATGTTGTCGAGGTCCGAGCACACAGTGAAGGAGGAGACGGTGAAGTAGCTCAAATAAAAATTTCAGGTGAGCAGATAACCTTTCTTCTTTCCCACACTCCTTGGAAATCTGGGACTGAGTGTTTTCCTCTTGCACACTATCCAGAGATGAGCACACCATTCCCATCCAAAATTGGAGGCAGCTCCTCAGCAGTGACTGGACTGAGAATTAGGATTTATCTTAAAGTCCTTCTGAAGACTCATAATGCACACAGGACACATCAGCAGCAGTCCAGCTCAATCCCAGAAGCGCTGCCAATCTTCCAAAAATCAGACTGCTTCTACTGGTGCCCCCAGTTAGGCTACCACTTTTTCAGTGACCGTTCTTCAATAGTTGTGCTTTGAAATCTGCCAGTGACTGAATTCTTAACCCATTTAGCATACACTCTGTTAATTGTGTGTACTATTTCTGGGAGAATGTCTCAGGGTACTAAGTCAACTGCTTTACAAAAGCTGTAATATATTGCATTATATCATCGTACTCTGGGTGAGTCACTTTTAACATATCTTATGAGTTGCAAAAAAAAGCTGAAGCAACTGCTATTGTTAGGACATGTCTTAGGTCCTCTTTGTATCTATTATACATATTTTATCATCTTCCACCAGTGTGCTGCGGAGACCCTTTAGGTAGCAGCAAAGAGATACTTCCCAGATGGAAGCAGAACCATCATGTCAGTACAATGTTGAGCCCCGGATGATCAGTCTTCCCAGTGAGGCCTGCCCCAAGCATGCCTGTACAGAGTGAGCACCTCTGGGAGAGTGAGCACTCTACAAATGCTGGTTTAGAGGTTTGTATTGTTCTGTCTTCCACGTTGCAGCCAGGTTTTCAGCCACAATTTCTGCCATACCCCACCTACACAGAGAGGGACTGTGCCTCTGGTGGCCTAGGTAAAGTCATCATTCTGTAGACTCAGTTTAGGAAAGGAGATAGAAAAGGAGACAAAAGGCAGGATAATCTCTTTGGAATACACCATATATAGAGAATTGGGCAAGCATTTCAGGCTATTTGTGGGCTCAAAACATGGGTTTTTTTCAAAAAGCAGAATGAAGTGTAGTTTTAATACATACACATGGCAAATTATGTCTGCTAATTTCTTACAGAAATTTTCTGGTAGTGTGACAGGGTTTAGAATAATTGCCCCAAAAGGGCGATAGAGTGGTAAGAAGCTTTTAAGTAATGATGACTTTTCTCAGAGACTTGCAAAGAAAAGAAGTCCTAGTTTGATAGGAATGTGTGTTCTGGTGGTTGACTGGCCAAAATGGAACTTAGATATTTGCAGAGAGATGTAAACAATAGCGAAGGCAAAACATAAGGCATCTTATCAAATCCATAGAGGGCCATAGCCTTACTTGACCTTTAGGCATCTGATTCCAGAGTTTGCAAACCAAATTAATTTCCTGCATAAGCAAACGGAGAATTAAGCAACTAGGGCAGGGGATCCAAATATCCTGGATGCTGACCAGGAATGACCAAATCTTAAGCAAATTGGAAGACTGCACCGAAGAGAGACGAATGTCTAGAAAACCATGGGTCTTCCAGACTGGTGTTTTCCTGTTGTTCATTGGGTATCAAACCCAAAGTAATCTACAATTCACCTCAGTTTGGTGTCTAAGCTCCCAGTGTAATCAGTTGTCGTCTAGGGTATAATTCAGAAGCTTAAACAATATCTGCAGCATTTGAGATGCCCCAGATTACCAGGGACATCCACACAATGCTGGCAGGCATGACGTGATCTACAGACAACCTGAGGTCTTCTGGATCAGCAACTGGAGGCCAGACAGGACACCAGAAGACATCTTTTGGCCTGTATTTCAGACATATAAGTTGCATCCTTTTGCAAACCAAAATCCTTGATTTGTGGGGCTGCTGCTGCTGCACTAGGCTACCATGTTGTGAGCCTGTTGTAGACGTATTCTGAGCAGTTCTTAGCAGTTGTTAAATTAGGTCTGGATTCGGTTTAAGTACAAGAACATCTAGTTCAGGAACCCTAACTGGCCCTGAGGTCTTAACTTAGGTATTAAAAATACGGCACATTTTAACTAACAAAAGTTACCTTTGAAAGTCAAATGTAAAAGAAACAAGAAATGTGTGCTATTTCTAGCTCAACCCCTTGTCTAAGGGAGAAACTATCTTTTATGTTTTCCTCATCCTCTTCCTTCTCACGGAAGACCCAGGCACGTGCTGAAGAGGGAGGCAAAAATCCTGCAGCAACTTTGCTCTCATACAACCAGCCAGCTTCCTACGGGGCACAGTGTGTTAGGGGAGAGTGATATAAAGGAAGTTTACCAAACACAGCCATCTCACATATGTTTCTTTTTAGTGAACATCTTGAACTATAAGTGCTTATCATAAGCACTTATCATATAAGGAAGAAATTCTTTACAATGTGGGTGGTGAAACGCTGGCACAGGTTGCCCAGGGAGGCGGAAGAAGCCCCATCCCTGGAAACATTCAAGGCCAGGCTGGACGGGGCTCTGAGCAACCTGATCTAGTTGAAGATGTCCCTGCTCATGGCAGGGGGGTTGGACTTAGTGAACTTTAGAGGTCCCTTCCAGCCTGGATTATTCTATGATTCTATGATCATAAAATCACTCACTGCATGAATGCCAAGCTGCATTTCAGCATACAGCTATAATCACTGTAAAATAGTGTCATGAACTGTTGAATTTTATTGGCCGGTGGCTGTTGTACAGGGGCTTGGGGATGTTTTTCAAGCCCATTATAGTAAATTAATGGTCTACAAAATTTAAAATTCTTTCTTGAGATACAACAACCATTTGAAGGCTTGAACTACGTGTTTAACCAAAGGAATCTGTTTCGACAGCTAATAACAGGCTTATCTGTTTTCTTTGAAATATATTAAAGGCTGAGGTTCTTTTTTGTCTCTTACATGATTTTTTTTGGATTGCGGCGCTTTGTCATAATGCTAATATTAATGTAATCAAAGCAATCTTGAAATCGGTAGGAATTAAAACCTTATGGTGCTTGGTTCTTTTCTCACTTCACTTGTGTAACTGCACTGGCCTCAGTGAGATTAATTTAGGCCAGAGTGAGGAAAACCAGAATCAAGCTCTCAGATTTCAAAGTTTCATCCAGGGTGGCAGAGAGGAGAAAGTAACTTCTGATTTTGGAAAATATCGTGAAAAAAAATGAAGATACCATGCATCTTCACCTTCAAATATGAAATCATGTTAATGTCTCAATTTAAATAGTGGCATGGACAAAAAATAATTTGTTTTGTATGTGCTTACAGCAAGAGAACAAAATTACAGCTTCTCTGTGTTCATTGCACACGTGTATATAGACATATGAATTCCATTTGCCAGAGGCATGGTTTAGAATTCTGAAAAAGTATTTACTTTGAAGCATAGCTTTTTCAAAGGAAAATGCAAAATATTTGCCCATTGTAACTCATACAAACACTTTAATTATTTTATATTTTGATTTCTTTTTTTATTATTATTTAAAGGAGACATTAATATATATTGCACGTATTAGTACCAAGTAAATCAGGTGATCATTCACTTTTCATGTGGTATAATCAAAATCTTCTGATCATAATTTGAAAATGTCCATCTGTTGCGAAGATGGTTGTAGTAATAAAAAAAGAGGAGGGCACAGGTAAAAATCGTAAGGAATGCTGATGAACACAGTCCTCAAACTGCCATGGCAGTCCCCTTTAACTGATCTTGAAACTCATTATGCATCTGTGACAAGAATGTAACAAAAAGCTTCTACTAAACTCAAAATACATTTCCAAAAGAGCTCTTTTCTACAAGAACTGTATTTTCCCCAATGCATTTAGCTGTTGTCTCGTGGCTCAAAAATTAAGTAGAAAATACTCAGAATACCCTCTAACCTGGTACATAAATGTGCCTAAAACAACATACATTCTTGGTTCTCTGCTATTTCTCTTAATTTTCCTTCATCATCACATTTCATTTCATCGGAGTTCTAATTTATTGGTACTGCCTCCTTCCAAGCCTCACTTTGACAACTAAGGTTTGACAATTCCATGCATTACAACATATTCAGTGCTAGAACAAGCATTTTCTTGAAGAGCCATGTTCCATGTTGTCCTTAATTTAAATCTCTTTTTCTTGTATTCGAACTCAATAGTAGGACAGACTGCAGGAGTGTTTTCATATCTAGTTACATTTTCTTTGTCTGCATTATCCTATGATAATCCTAATGCTGTTTATTTTGTCATTTATGTTGATTTATATGGGAGAGTCTGGATACACGTAAAGTGTGAATACAACAGAATTTCATTTTTAGCCGTAAGGCTTGTAGTCAAGCTGTGCAGTGCTTGACAGGCTTTACAGCTAGAAATTGGATGTGTGCGTGCGTGGATTCAGAAACCAACAGAGGTTTAACAATATGACACAAAACAAGCACAGCATATGTTACTCATTATCAGAGAATACTGACCAGACAGGAATCCATGGCCGCTATGCATCAGAAAACGGAAGAGTGGCCACTGTCTTGAAAAGGACTGTGTAACTTCCTCCTGCTTTCATCTTCAGTCCGGGTTGCTACATGCCTGTCTGTGTGAGCTTGGGAATTGCCTGCAAAATCCCCGCTGAGGGCTATTGCGCTGTCACATGAAGGCATGAGAACTCTGCAGTGCCTTTAAACATTAGCAGAAAAGAAATCTATGGCAATTTCATATAGCTTGTTACGTGATTTAATTTGTTACATGTTGGAGATGTTGCTGGCGATCACCAAGCTTGCAAGAATGCTATAGGAAGGTGTGACTGTCACGGAAAATATATATTCTCGTTACATCTCAGGAAGTAAAGATATTGAAAATACTAAAAGATACTAAAGAAAGGTACTGTAAAAATATAGACAAAATTAGTACCACAGCTATGGAGTGAATTCTGGGTGAGGCGTGCGAGAGAGGCGAGGAGCCTTCAACTAGAGTAAGGATGGCTAGTAAGTCAGCCGTGAACAATACGAAGAGGTAAGTAGAAAAAGAGTATTCACTTTTCTTCACATTATGAGAATAACGGTACTCATTAAGATTAGCAGGCAGCAGATTGAAAACTATGAAAGTAATACTCTTTTGCATGAAACAAGATTAAATTGTGGAACTTCCTGTGACGGGACGTTGTGCAGCACAAAGTTATAAATAGAGGCTTGGTCTACCGACCCTTACTTAAAACTGTTCTATATTCCGACTTTGACTCAGGAGCTACTTCCACACAAGTGGGAAAGAAGACAAGAGGCATACTGTACATGCCACGATTTTTTTCTTTCCACTGTACCTGTTGCAGACCACTGCTGGATCCTGAGTTGGAGTGTATCCTGAGCTAGCAGACCTTTTGTCTGACTCACTAAATCTGACCCTATACTCCCAGCTTCGGGAACGTGCACTGTGAAATGCCTGAATAATATTTAGTTGATGGACAAAGGATTAGTTCCTCTTCTGAAACCCTTAAATACTGCCTTTACTGTTTTCAGCAGTTTGGATGTTACCCGCAAACAATGACTGACTTGTAAAATGTTTAACAAGAAAAATAAATTTCAGTTCACTGTGCAGTTAGAAATACATTTTTAAAAATTCAGCAAGGTTTTGATTTCCACTGTTTCAGTGGGACCATCAATTCATCAATGAATTAAAGGTCTGACATTCAAATTCAGTTTGGCTGAGCTATTCTCCGTTAATTTATCCAGTTGTTGAGATATATTGTACAGGTACTTTCAGGTTTTTTATTACACCAACACAGGAACACTTCACTTCTATGAAATAAAATGCTTGGTATTTTATATTCATTGTACTCTACCATCAGAAGAAGATGGAAAAAATCCAAAAGATAATTATTTAACTCTCTTACCCTTATATGTAGCAACATAGCAAAAAAGAATGTCACAGAAAACATCACATAGCTCATAGAGTGAATGCCAAGATTAGTATTTTGCTTTAATAGTGTAATCCCTTTGATGCATAATGATTTAATTTAATGCAAATGCATATTCTGCTTTAACCTCTTGGTAGGACATTTAACTATTGAACTGTATTTGTATAGTACTTTTAATTGCTTTGAGAAATCAAAGCCAGCCAAGTAATGTTTAGAGTGATCTAAAGTAATCTTTGGAAGACTCATCTCATTATTTTTTTCCCCTTAATAATCTAGACAGGATTGCAGACGTGATCACAGGGGTGAAGGAATAAAGAAGGGAATACCTTCTAGTCATGACAATTCTTAATTTTCAGTAGCAGGCCGTGGAACTGCTTCATTCAAATCGCTGTGGTATTTTTCAGTTCAGCAGTTAACAATCTATCTTGCTTTTCATGGATGCCTTGGGGTGGTGGTGAACTCATGCCTCTCAGTTTTATGCACCTAAGCTAGCCAGACTCCTTTTCTGCTTAGCGAGGAGAGTGATTCAGAAGTCTGAGGTTAGACATCTGCTGTAACACACCTTTTGATGAAACCTGTCTTAAGAGAAGAAAACCCAGTGATTTTCTGACAAAGGCAGCAGCGATAGTTTTCCAGTTACTTCAGTGGCAAAGTCGAAGGGACTTCAGAAACACCCTTTCATAGTAAGGAAGGTCCACAGCTCTTTATTTTAGTATTAAGGAAGTGTCACAGAGTCTAGTTCCTTTAGTAAACACCAGCGTTTAGCACGGTGGAGGGGGGTGGTCTAACAGAAGTACAGAACTGTGTAAAGAGCAGTTTGTAACCTTTGTAAGATGATGAATCCAAAGTCTTGATAATGGCAGGTTATACAATACAGGGCAGTGGCCAGAAACTGCAATTTGGGCGGTTCAGGCCAGACATTAGGAAGAATTTTGCGGTGAGGGCAGTACAGTGCTGGAGCCGGTTACCCAGAGGGGCTCTGCAGTTGTCACCTTTGGAGCTTTCTGTGACTCAGCTACGCAAAGCTGCAGCTGACGACCGTCCAGTATTGGCTGCAGCCCTGATATGAGTGGGAGGTCAGACTAGACAGCCTCAGAGGTACAACCAGGTACAACCAGGCATTTTCTGCTCCTGTCAGCTGTCTAACTTCCGAACTTCAGATCTGCTGACAGTACATTTAATGATAAATGTCTCATTACAAGCACAGTTTGTACTGCGATTATTTGGCAGGTTTGTGTTCATGTATAAATAGATTTATGTGTTACTACAGATATAAAGAGCAGATAAAATCGTGTATTTGTTAACTCAAACATAGCTGTTAAGTGCCAGTGACCATTTAGGAAATACTTGTATGTATTTTTGCCTTCTTTACATAGATATATTAAATAGTACATTTTCCTGCATACTGAACTTGTCCATGCCTTTTTCAGAATACTTGAACTACTTAAATGTCAAAATCTACTTGCCTTTAAAGATTTACACCACATATTTTAATTTCACCATATTTCTAAAGCCAGTTCATCGAAGCAATAGAAGGAGAGTTGACAACAGAGTTCTTAGAAGTAGGCATTGGAAGAGGGCTGCCTGGTCTGTCTTCTGTGCCTGTGCAACACAATTATATTAAGCCAGTGGGAAAATAAGGAGGAACACTACTTCTGTCAAAGTAGGAGATGTCAGAAGGGTCCTTCATGTAAGTTCATGTGAATGTTTCAGAGTATCAAATTTGGTGCTTGTGGCTCTAGCTGTAGTGTGGCTCTAGTGACTGAAGTAAGACTGCAAGCCATTTTTGAAGGTATGTTTTAGAAAAATCCATCTGCCTAGGTTCAGTACAGGTGAGACTAAGTAAAAGGCTACTTAAACTCTATTGCATGTGAGGCAGTATTTAGGATATATAGGATATATGTTAAAAAAAAAAATAACGATCCTTTCTGTGCTTAAATTCTCTAACATTATTTTCTAATACTGAAGAGCAGAAATAAGTGAAATGTGGAATTTAATTTGGCAGCATAATCACTTATCTGAACAGATGAGCAGCTATTTAAAGCTGGGTTTAGGCACTGCTGGCTCATTTAGATATTACCTGTAAAAAAAAGTTTCCCTCATTTACCTCTATATAAGAATGTTTTGTCTCTCTCTCTCCCTAAAATAATTATTTCATGAATTTCTAAGTTTTCTATAATAATAGAACCCAGGTCGTTTCAGATCTTTTTTCTGACATAACACAATATGGAGGTAAAAATCTTTATCTGGCTTTAAGGGAAGCATTTGCACTGTTACAGTGGCTGTTTGTACTTCTGTAGCAGGACACTGAAATGTAAAATGATGTGCTCACCTGGAGAGGAATGAGGTACCGATCACCATCTTTTCTGTGCCTACCTACAAAGTCCTCAGAAGCTGAAAATTCCTTTGTTAGAAAGCCAGATGGAGTTGCCAACAAATCTATCAAACTAGTAACAATTTCTGTACCAACCCCTTGATCTTGTTTTTCTCTACCTCCATCTGTTTATCCTTTTATTTTACCTTTGTTTGGAACTGAGCAAATTGGAGCATTCCCAGTAAAGGTTCAGTATTAACCAGTGTACCTTTTCTCTGGTTTATGTAGCAAATGCATCCCTCTAAGTTGCTTTATCCTGTCTACTCCTATCTGTCTTCTTTACCAGAGATCCTGCTACCCAGCTACCTTGGAAAATTGTATTGACCTTTCTGGTTTAACAGTACCCAATTTTTCAAAGTATATCCTTATCAGTAAAAATTACATTGTTTTGCTCTGGGGACACACGTGCTAGGCCAGCTGTTTGCTTTCTTCCTTTCTGCAGTAACTTTCATGCCCGGTTTAAGATTTTTTCTGCCTTGCTGAATAGCAAGGCCGAATTTAAGCTGAGCTGGCCTGTTGGGCTAACTTATTTCCTTTGCTGCTTCTCAGTCTACTAGCTGCATCTGCTGCCTGTTTGCCATGCTGCTCCCCAGCCCTGGGTGACTCCTCTTTCCCGTTTGTCTCCCTGCCGCGCTCAGGGGCGGAGGGAGGGAGGCTTCGTTTCGGTGGCACTGCCCACCTAGTGCTTTACCTCCCTCTTTCTCCAGGGCTGCACAGTGACGGGACTTACCTTTATGTGAAGACTGTATGGCACGTGGCCGGCTTCATGAGCGTGAGACCTGGGCTGTACTCGCTGTACCTGCTGCACCAGTCTCATCACGTGCTGCAGAGGGAGGGTGGCCTTTCCCTGCCATGAAGCAAGCACTGGCGTCCAACCCATTGAGGCTGGGCGCTTCTGCTCTTGTAGAAGCTGGGGGCATCCTTCTTCATCCTCTGATGCGTGAGCCAGGCTTGCAGGCTGAAAGACGAACACCTTTAAGATAGCCTTTTAATGTACCTCACTGTTTGTACATGCCACATCTGTTCCCAAAAACACAGAAGTTCCAAAACTGCGGTATTTTTCCCATCAGTGCCTCACCATTTTGCACCTGAAGTGTTTCTATTGTTCACCTGTTATACCATGTGGTTAAGCCTGGACTATTTTCAAGTGAAAACGAGTGATGCATCTGGATGCATTTATTTGTAGAAAACATTCACAAGTACCTATTTTTTTTTTAATAAGGAGTAACAAGTTCCTCTCTCAGAAACCCTCAGACATGCCAGCTGGCCAAAGAAGATCTGTCCTCTTTCTTCTTTTCAGGGTTACAATGAAACTTTCTCTTCTGGCCTCCCATTTTTTCCTGAAAAATCATCCCTTTTTGATGACAAGCCTGTCAATGACTCTCTCAGAGGATGATAAACTTCCTCTGAATGACTATCAATAATAAGGCAATGCAGAATACATTTATTTGGGAACATTCACAGCCAGCTGTTTTGCCACACCAGACAAGCTTTTCTATATGGGCGAGCTACTGAAACCGGCTCCGAGCTGGTCCTGCTGCTGCAGCAGGCAGCTTCCCAGCTGAAGACGTGATTCAGCCTTGCTTGGCCTGGCAGTACTCCTGGCACTGCTGCTGAGCCAGTTTGTCTGGAGTGATGGCTCACCACTGGAGAGATGGGGCAGATGCTGAGACAGATGACAAGCCTTTGGTCATTTAAACGATGCTGAAATGCACAAAATGCATGTGAAGTACAACTACAACTGTTGCCTGGGTCACAGAAGGACCTCCACAAATTGTTCTTGCTATTATTTGTTTGAGTATACTGCTTTAAAAGAGTATATTTAAAAAATATTTCCTGTGGTCTTCTACTTAACTCTCCGTGCAAAACAATCTGTAATGAACATTAATATATGTGAAGGGGAAGAGGTAGCTGAGACATAATTTGCATTTATGGACAGCTAAGTAGTAGCCCACAAACTGAAAATTATCTCATTTTCCTCAGAGTGCAAGGGATCTTTTCATTCTGGCAGCCCAGGTCTGTAGCAGGGCCAGTCAATGGCAAAGGAGCCCTGGCAGCTGCCTGCTGCCTGCCAACACGCCAGGTGCCAGAACAAAACAAAATGCTTCCTCGGCTCCAGCATATGGATGTTCAAGTAGGAGAGGACAGACCACCATGAGGTGGACAAACCACCCAGGCCATCAGCAGCCCTTCAAATATGTTTCTAACGCTTCTGTTTTTCACTTGTAATAGTTTTAAAGCTGTTCGGCAGAGGCACAGAGAACCTTAATGTAGCACAAAGCCTGGGCAGATGCACAAACAGCGTTATTGCCGTCCTATACATCTACTTGTCTGCAAAACAGTAATTCACAGGGCTATGAATTACTCCATAGCACCTTTCTTGAAAGGTTTGTGGCACAGGCAAGAGGAAAATTTCCTCGTGCCCAAACAAAGGTATTCCTAGACAAGGGAAAGTTGGAGCCGTGACTTAGCAACGATGCCAGTGATGCAAGATAAGCATATTCTAATTAGTTCAGTTATTTTCCATTTACCATGAATAGGGATAGCAGAATTAAAATTGTGTCAGCTGATACTACCTATTTCTTTTGCAGTAGTCTTTCATGAAGACAGTATTTCCAGCTGGGACAAGTGGAATTTCTTTTCAAAAGCCAGTTGACAAGACTAAAAACCCACCCACTTCTTTTATGCAGTTTAGTTTAGCCTGAAGAAATTACATTCCCTCCCTTCCTGCTTTTTTGTTCTACCTGGGTCAATATGAAAACACTCAGAAAACAGATAGTAATGAAGCCTGATAGATGCTAAAAAAACTAACAAACAGAGAAGGCAAAAATCCCCCTTTTTTTTCAGTTGGCTTAATTTTTTCCAAAGAAGTGAATGAGCTTAGTTAGAAGCAAGGAGAAATAGAATATGAGAAGGCTTTCTGTTTACCTTTCTTGAAGTCAAAGGAGAGCTATGAAAACAGACAAACCTGATGGAAAGATGAGTCTTGGGTCCTGGACCAAAAGGAAAATATTCTTTCCAGGAAAATGGGTAGGAGTTTGGCCATTCTTTCAGGAAAAAAAAAAAAAAAAAAAATGCATTTTGCAAAACAGACACAAAGGCAGACTCATTACTTAACAAGTTACAAAGTTTATGCTATGAACTTAAATCTGTTACAAATAAGATGAAATACCAGTCCTGGTAAGGAAGATTTCTCTTTTCCTTAGTCTTACTAAATGCATGATAAGATATGTCGTGAAAAATGTGTCACAGCAGCTGTATCATTCATGCAGCCTGTCTGCATCTACCTGAACAACTTGCACAGCACCAGGAGTGGATCTGTAGAGAGAAACGGTGGCGCTGAGGATCCAGCTCCAGGCTGTGGGCTTATCTCAGGTTTTACTTTTGACTACCTCTAACCCAGTCCTGCACAGGGTATCCAAAACAGCTCCACTGTGCAAAATAACCCCCCATAAAGGGGACAGCTAAGATACTCACTTTAAAAACACGCTCTTTCTCAAACCAGAACAGTCATGTAGACATCCCCCTTGATGTTCAGTACCTGGAAACTAAGAAAACTGATGTAATTTAATACAAATTAATTCTTGGACAATCTTTACTGACAACCTAAGCAGAAAAAAAGTTCTGCTGCAACAGGATCAGCTCATGATTAGCCGAGAAATAGCTTGAAGTTTGTGTATGTTGGCAGGGCAAACACTTTCCCACTGAGAAAGAGGAGTTACTCACATGACAGCTTCACAGATGACCAGTAACTAATTTCCTGGTTCACAGATCTGATGAAAGTAAGAATCCTAAACAGGCCTCTGGATATGTTGAAAAAAGGGCCAAAAATGTCATACCTTAAAGATAAGTAACATTTAAAGAAAATAATAATGATGTATTTTTAATAACAAATTCTTACGAAGGCTTGGGAAATATATCAAAGTCAGAATTGTTTTAATGCCTGTTTAATTTAGACATTAAATTGATGTCATTACTTTTGAATATAATTGGAATAGTGTTGTATACTGTTCAAGATGTCAGTAAAATCTGTTTCCTATGATCTGCAAAGACCTCGCTGAAGGAAAGCCTGTCCAGCAGTTGTTCTCTTCATCTACTCAGATAAACCACCACTTCTGAAAAAGGCTGCTGAGAACAGGAGGCAGGAAAAAAAAGTTAGGTTATCTGTATGCATCCCATAAAACTGTATTTGTTTTTAAGCTAGATTCTGAGTATATGTTTCTGTAGATAGTTTAGTCTTAGGGTTGAAAATATCAACTACAAGTACTCTATAGCAGACAGTAAGTAGCAAGGTTTCTAGGGGAATATAGCAAGATTTCACAATCTCTTTTGCTTCAGGTGGTTGGAAAAAAAACAAAACAAAACAAAACAAAAGCACACACCACAAACACAAATGTAAGGGGGGATGTTTCATTGTTTATTTGAAAGAAATGAGGACTCTTGATATGAAGTCCACACACAGTATATTAGTGTGGTAGTTAGGTCATGTGACACCAATTTGCTTTTGGCCTTGACTTTGCTGACTGTGGTTTGACATGTGCACTGGGTACACAAGATGCTGGTTGAGAGGAGAGATCACACATTATAACACTGAGGAAAGAATGAATCTTTAGGTGCTAAATATATCCAGCTCATACCTGGCCAGACTTCAGAAGGAGCTTAATAATCTCTACTTTAATTTACATCCACGTGTTTATTGGTACACATTCATTAAGTCTTTATCTGGCATTTTGCTAGTTTTTAAAATAGTTAAAACTGACAGATCACAACTGCATTGCTGCACAGAACTAAATCTTGTAGTCTGTACTCAGGAAAACTTACATTAATTTCCATTCATGAGCTGCGGGTGTGGACTGGCTGTCACGCACTGGTGAATGGAGTTTCGAGTAAAGTATGGTTCCTGACATGTGGGTCAGTAATCTAACTAGAAAAAATAAGAGATGATCTGTTTAATGTGCATTAGTCCTCCTAATGTTCTGTTCATGTGCTGTCTAAGGGTAGGACTTGCTTCATCGCAGAGTGCTGTTACACCTCTCTCCGCAACAGCGCCCACACCTTGTACGGAACTGCTGCAATGGTGAATTGCTAACTCTTCATTCCGGAGCCAGTGAGCACTTCTCGGGGGAAGATTTATTACTCCTTTCTCTTTGTAGAATAGTTACGTGCAAATAGAGATTTCCTCATACTTGCTCATCAGTCAATGCCACTCAGCAAACTTTTTTCATGTTTTCAAAATATGACTTTACTTGTGTCTTTCCAACTCCGTTATCCTGGTCTGACAAAGGCGGAATACATTTTATGTGGATATTCTTAAGTCTGGATTTTTTTTTTTTCTGCAGTTATTATTCATTCTTTAAGAACCACTACTTTGATATTTAGGGATAAAGACTACAGAAAAGATTAATGTGTCTCATAAATCACTAAAAAGTACAGAAAAACATACTCTCATACTTTCACAATTGCCAAAATGTGCAGTTGTTATGGGTTACAATACTTTTGAACTATATTCAAGTTTATCTTAAGCATAAAATTCCTGTATTTATGAATACTTACAAAAGCAATCTCCCAGTATTTTACTTAATTTTGTCTTTCACTGAGGTAGAAATACTGCTTCCTATGGAAAAATGTACTGTTGTTAGCACTGTACTTCTTACAGCTGAATTGAGCAGATGAAGACGGATTGGTAGGTCTCTCCTATTTGTTTTCCAAGTGCTTGGATATCAGAAAGGACTTATGAAGAAGTCGTCTTGACTTTGGGAAGCATCCCTAGAGTAGAAGGGGAAAGGGTGGAAGTGATAGCAGAGAAGAGTTTGGGGGCATCAGAAGCAAGAGAAAGCTGAGGGTGAAGTCCAGTATGGGGGGCAGAGAAGAGAATGGAGTAGCAAAAGGAGTTGATTTGAGTGAGGACCAGAGTCAGGAGGAGTAGGGTGGGGGATCTAGAAAGAACAGGAAAAATAAGAGGAATATGGTTGAAGTTTAAAAAAAAAAAATAAAATCAAAAAAAAAAAATTCTGGCTTCATGACAGATGCTGTGGACTTTCTCTCTGGTGGGACAATGGAGAAACCAGGATCCTGTAAAAATACGTGTTTCCACCTCCCATGGCAGAAACAAGAGGGGAAGTAGTTGGCTCCATCTTGGAGTCTGTCTTCTGAATATATCCCGATTGGGGTCTGCACAGAGCTTCAGGAGACACTTCAGGGTCAGGAGACACTGCCTTTCAGATCTGCCTTTGTAATAGCGCTTAAATTCACTACTGAAGGCCCTCTGTAAGCAAGTCAGGCCTTCTGCTTGCTAGTGGCTTATGGTCCCCTTTTTGTTAAATGACTTGCTAGGTGACAAGCTGTACATATGTGCATATGAACAGCTGTAGGCACATCCTGCCATGCGGTATCGGGTCATCTCATAAGCCACCCTCTATTCCTGGGATGGGGAGGGCACACACTCCTCTGACACCTCATCGAGAGAGAGATTTTGGCTGCAGGGTGTCTTTAGACCCAGCTTTCTCCAGTGATACACATGTACACTCTGTATCTGGTGGAACGTGATTGTTCCCATCATAGCAATGCTCAGGAATTAGCTGGGAAGACTGTAATAAGCCAGTTGTGAGGAAAGAACACCAAGAACTTTAGTTTGAGATACACTCCCAGCTGGCTTTCCAAACAACTGCCTGAAAACTGCCCTTGTTAGGTGTGGGGTTGTTTAAAGCCAAATGAAGAGAGGAGATAGTGCTGTGAACATGGGGAACTGCAGAGGAAGGCTCAATTAAATGACTCTGCAAAGACCAGAATCTCTGCCCAGTGCAAAAATTGTCACGTGGTCATCCTTAGTTAAGGCTTGTTTGGGGGACAAAGCTTTCATCTTGGAATTGCAAATAGTACATGTATGGTACATCAGAGCAGATGCTGATCTGAAGGACATCAAACCCACAGTGTATTCAGATACATTTTGAAAAACCCATCAGAAAAAATCCCTGCAATTATGTATGTAGGAACCACAAATGACTGAATATTATCACTTGCATATATCCACAGCTAACTGATGAGCTGGTGAACTCTGGAGTTTTCTGATTTGGACTTAGTCCACAATTTTTATTTAAAAAGGCTTTTGTTATCAATCAGTTTCATTTCTATCTAGTTTCCTTACTTTCTCCTCGTTAATGTTGGTAGGAAATACTGTAAGAAATAAATGCCTGAAGGTAACTTACAGGTGTTTATTTGGCCAAATGCTCACTTCAAACCAGCATTTTTTTCAAAATCAGGATCTTGTTTTGCTAACTTAAAATTAATAAAGCACCTTATTAGTAGGAGGTTTGAAATACACACAAAATTAATTCAGCTTTTTTATTTATCCTGAAAGATGCAGAAACTTCAGGGGGAGGCGGGTAAAACATACAGATCTGTCTTTCCAGGAGCCTGCCTGGTGCTGGACCAGATGATGCGATTTACTTGTCCTTGTAGGAGGTCTGATGAGAAAACGTGAATGCTCTTTTGGGACTTTAAATTCTATGAAATAATACTTGAAATTTGTCATACTGTGCCCGTTGTTAGGTAAAACAGGGCTGCCTGCCAAAATCTGTGCCATTTGGTTTGCATGTTACCTTTCAAGACTGGTTTTTCCTCATTCAGAAGAACATTCACTGGAGAGCCGTCCAGTGGGACGGCTCCGGCAGCTCCTCAGGGCTGTCACCGCTGTGTTCAACAGCAGGACGAGCAGTAAGCTGGGTCCCGCGCTGCCCACCTACATGCTACCACCATCCTGGCCTAGATGAGCCCTCTCTGGGGTGAAAGAGTAGCCGGTTCTCCAGCTGCTTTGGCCCCTCTCCAAGACTGACCGCCAGGCACGGTTCAGCTGGGCTGTTTCCTCATATCGGTGCTTCTTAACAGGGAGCTGGACCATGGCAACACAAACCATTTAACATAGCAGCAATTCTCATGCCTGTTTGCCAGAACAAGTCCGGTAAAGTTTGTAAGCTGCCAATTAATTTTTTTTTTGTCTTAAAATGTTTGTTTAAGAAAGACCCTTGTGACTTTAACGGACGTAAATGTGTAAATGCCACACTGCTAGAAGTCAGCCATCTGGACTTTGTAGTCTGGCAGGTAAACAAAAGGACCAGGCAGGCTCTTCGACATCTCTCAGATTACTGCTGATCATGTGAACATTAACATTTCCAAAGGTGTCTCTTTGCTTCGTCACATTTCAAAGACTCCATTAATTTTCACATGTTTAAATATTTATTTTGACCTTTTACCTCCTGGTATAACCTCCTGGCTTGTTGGACTGGCCAAATCAAAATCCACTGATGTGTTCTAAAATGGCCTGGCTGCTTGTGTAAACAGGCTGCATAAACACCCCTTGCGGAAAAAAGAGCGAGTCCTCCGCTGTGCTGTAGCGAGTCTCTTTGTCCGTATCAGGTTATCCATACAGGTAGGAGCTGTGCTGAGATACACCAGCTGGTTTTGCAGCCTTCGTACCCCACGCTCTTGCTCACATCCAGGGTTGTGCCCCCCCTCCCCGCCGCGAGTAATACTGAAGTAAGACCAACACTGTTATCGTTCAATGCGCAGGTGCCGCGGCTGGAGTACCGACTCTGCTCCTGGTCCTGGTGGTGCCTGCCCTGGCTCTCCTCGCCTGCTCGGGATTCTGAATGTAGCTGGATTTACCTTGTCCTCCGCCTAACGCAAAGGACTCCCTTTGAAGATGAGGACCACGACTCTTTTTGATTCCTGTGGCACCATCCTAAGCCAAATAAATTACACTTTAAAATAAATTACCCTACCAATTTCCTATGAACTTTAAGAGGACTGAGGCATCCAGGAACTCCTTCATGAAGTAAATCAACTTTTGAAAGGCTAAGAAATATTTTTAACTTGTTCCAATATGCCTTATAAAACACTTATGCTGATCTGTGACAGTTGCATGATTTGGTCCAATGGGGCAAGTTACAGTGTTAAAACCCAATAACATAGGCTGTACAGTGAAAGTAAAATCACCACACGTAGGTGCTTTAACTTGAATAACAAATTGTGAAATATAATAGAGATTGAAATGTTGATTGTATGTGATAAATGTAAGAGTACTACGTCTGTCTGTACTATCCTATATGTTTTGTGTAATGCATATTTTTGAATGGCCCCATCACCATTTATTGGGATTACTGTTTTTTAGAGAGACAGTCAAAGCAAAAACATTTCGTTTTTAAGAGCTATATTTCTTGAGGCTATTGGATAGAATTTGAAGGACTTGAAATAAAAGTCAGTGACAAGGGTCTTTTTATTTTAAATATGTTCAGAACACCCGAGATGTGCATAGCATGCTCAGCTTAAAGGAATTTACCTGTGCTTCACTGACACGAGGTTTACCATATTCTTTTCTTAAAACAATTCTGTTGAAAAAATCCGTTATGGTTGTTGCTGATTTAAAGAGTCGAATGTCAGCTGTCAGGGAAGCAGCATAATGTATTGGTTTTGGTTTAGTATTATTACTGTTATTAAGGTAGCAATATAACACTTAGGAGTTTGGAGATGGAGTCCATGTTAAGATCAGCCAAGTGGACCATGAAATGGTAGGAAACGTATGTTATTTTTTAAAGTGAAAATATTTAAAATATAAAGAAAGAAAAAGATATACAATAAATGTCAAAAACAGAGTAGCACAGTAAAAAAGCTATTATATTTACATTTTTATGCTGCAGATGCCAGGTGTTACCTTCCTGTAATGAAGGCATACATTTGGGAGAATTATATGCTTTTTCGAGAACTTGATATTACTCTAATGTTCATAGTGTTGTAAATAAGAGTTTTAAAGTTCTGAGACCGTTTCCCTATTTGATAGAGTACTGAATGATCCAACTGTGTGTTCGTACATGGAAGTCGGATCCCAACTGTTAGTCAAAGCTAAATGTTTACTATGGCCTTTACAAAATGGGAACTCTATTAGAGATAGAGAATGTTTTTGTTCTGACTGTGTCTAGAGTGTTTCCGTGTTGGGTTTTTTTGTTGGTTTGTTTGGGTTTTTTTAAGTTGTTAAAGAAATGCACATTCCTTTCATTTTCCATGGTGAGCTGGGAATTAGTCTGAGTGTGAATGTTGAAGAAACACAGTGATATTGAATCAGCTGGCTCAAGTAATAGTGCAATGTCTGATGCTTCAAGAATTACAAGCTTTGAATCATATTTTATTAGCACAACCTTGCTAGCTACTTAGAAATAGATTTTATCTTTTTAGAACTGATACTGTAGAGGTCCGTAATAATAATATTTACATGAAGCAAGAGTAGGTCTATTAATAATTTACACCCCCTCTTTTATTTGTATAATTTTGTACTATATATTTACATGTAAAAGTGTAGAGTCTTCATTAAGAAATATCAATAATACTGTTTCAGTTTAATTTTAACTATTTGTTACAAGATGAAAATTTTTTAAATAGGTGAAAGTGATAACTTCCCTATAGAGGAATGTCAAAGTGTCAAACACTACTGAGTTTCATAAATTGTATAATTATTTGAAAGAGATATGAGCTGTCTTCATACATAAGAAACTAATATGCTGTAAGCCTTCTGTACAAAAAAAAAAAAATGTGTTTTACTGTGATTCATTTGGTTCAGTTCTTTTGCAGTATGACTCATTTTTATATAATCTACAACCACAACTAAATCTTTTGCCAAATGCATGATTGCCTTTTACTTTTCTAATACATGGTGTAAAAAGCAAAACCATTTCGTTTTTGCATGGAAATGACCTGGGAAGGAAAGACACTTCTTTTTTTTTTTTTTTTTTGTTTTTAAATGAGCAGATGAGATAGGTCTCACATACTGATCAGACAGGTGGAAGTTTTTCTGTTTCACATAATTCTGTAAATTTTACTGGGACCTTCAGTTTCAAATTGTTGTCAAGAAAAACTAACTAATGTATCATCTGCTTTAAAATGCAAGGTTCTTAATTAAAGTTTATATAGATAGACATATTTGTTGTTTCTTTATATTTCAGGAAACTTGATATTACTATTATTTGATACTGATGAATATTGAACTGGTTTTTTAGTTACTTTTTATCTTTTTTTTTTTTCCAAATGAGTAGAGCAGGACCGTGCTTTGTCCTTTTTATGAATGAAAAGTAAATTACAATTAAATAAATGTATTAATGTTACTCAAAATGTAATAACTGTCTTTTGGATTGGAGCTTCCTAATTTCATAACAGTGATGTGGTCTTCTGTGACAGTAAAGGTGTGGATGGAATGAGGTCCTGCGTGTCCCTGCCCTGCTTTCTTGTGAGTTTTGCTGCAGTTAAAGAGCTTTGTGGGATAAGGGTGGCTGTTTTGCTTTGGTTATAGGTGATGATATAAAGATTTTCCTAACATCAGTGACAGAGAGTCTCCTGAGGCCTCTTCAGAATTTTTGGAAGCACAAGTTAACCAGGCAGAGTATTTTTTGATGAAGGTTTTGTGTGATCACAATAATTTCAACAGGCGACATCGAGTGTAACTGGCTGAGATATTGCCTGCCTTTGAGCTGTCACCTTCAGCTGGCCAAAATGCAGCATGTAAGGAGTTGGTGAAGCTGACAGTCGTAACGCAGGACTTTGTCTCATTAATCTTCAGAGATATCAAATGAGAAGTGTCGAGAGATTGTGTTCCGTGTGCCCTGCACCTAAAAGACTGTCAATCAGAGCAGGGCTCAGACCTGGGGAGGAGGAGATTATCACTACTTTGATTAGGTACATTTTGTATTTTTATCTTAGTCTCTAAGAGAAATAAGGGTTTGAGTCTCTGCCAGTTCTCTGCTAATGATTTTGGACTTACTGGGCAGTGGCAGGCAAATTCAGCAGCGATCTTCCTGAAGGAAGTGATAGTCTGAGTGGAAGGTAGAGATTTAAATCAGGAATTTGCATCGAAGGCAGCTACAGCATGGTCTCTGGTCTTACCTGTCGTGTTTGGCCGGGCAGATGTCTGGCCAGCAAACGTCTCGGAGCCGGGTGCGGCTCGCCTTGCTCCTGCCGGACCCGGGGGCTGGACGGCACGGGATGGGTACCGGCCTGAGCACGTGGCGCTGCAGGAGAGGGGAGCTGCGATCATTGCAGTGACACAGCGAGGAGGGGAAGAACGGGGCATAGAAGATAAACCCCCATAGGAGAAAAGGTTCATTGTTTCAACCCTTCAAAGAACAGCTTGGTTTTGTTTGTGAGACTTCTTTGTTTCCAGACTTCAGAGCCTCTAGCTACAGAAGGTGATAAAAAGTATGGCTTTAAATATTAGATATCTGGCTGAAGACCAGATCTTCCCGTCTTGATCTGCCTCAGCATTGCATAAAGTTACACTTCCTATTGGAATTAAAATAACAGACATCAGGTAATACCCAAATACATTCCAGTACAGGTCTTGAAATAGTTCCAAATGCTCTTGTTTGGAGATTTTGTTTATTTAAATACATCATGGAAATGTCTGTCTTTTGGGTTATGACAGTACAATATGGGCTAAGGATATTCCTTTGGCAGCAGTATAAACTTCCGTAGCTTCTAGCACTTGTGTACGCTCCATCCTTGCACACGTTGTCCAGTGGAATCTTTTCGCGGTGTTAGGACATGGGCACGACACAGGAACCACCTGCCTTCTGCACAGAGCAGCGAGGTCTGGCAGAGGAAGATTGACCCTCTCTGTTTCTTCCAGAGATGATCCATTTTCTTTAACTTTTCTACCACTCGTTCTCATTTTAACATTCTTCATATTTCCAAAAACAGAAGGACAGAAAACATGAAAGTCCATGTAAATGGGAAATAAAAAAAAAAAATGTTTGCATCTAAAACAGAAGTACCACTGTCTTTTCTCCTCTTGACAGGCAAACATGATTTTCTTTTACCTGGATGCCAATTAAGCAAGTCTGCTCTAAAGTATGTCATGAAAAGACACATGAAAAGACACATGAAAAGTTTTTCCTTCACTGTAGTTGATCTTGACTCTGGTCTATTCTCTTGATTAATATGGATGACACTGGAAATTATGCTAGTTTTTATTCCCCAAAACACTTAGAAAACTTAGAAAAAGTGAGCACTGGGTCTATATTCAGAACCTAATAGTCGCTTTAAAACCTGATGCCCTTGGTCTTTACTGTGTAGAAAACTCATGATTTAGCTGGTAACTTAACAGGCAACCCCCAGTGAGCACTGGGTCTATATTCAGAACCTAATAGTCGCTTTAAAACCTGATGCCCTTGGTCTTTACTGTGTTGTCACAGCCATAGTAGAAAGGAAAGGTATGAAATTGTTTCTTTCTCCCCCAAAGCAGGCACAGTGCCTTCTGATTCACAGAGGCATCTGTTTCCAAGGCTTTGAATCTACTTGTTGGCCTCTTCTCATGGCAGATCACAGTGTAGCAATACAGCCCTCTTGTATTTTAATATTAGGCTTGGTCAGCACTGGGGAGCTGTGCCAGAGCCATACGTCATCTCGGAGAGAAGAGAATCAGAGGCTGCCCAGCACAAAATGCTGGGTCGGCAAAGTGTCTGGCATAAACGCAGCTATGCTGGCATAGGGTTTGCTGGTGTTACATGGCAAAGTGGAATAACTACCCTGGCAAAAAAAATGCCTGTCACAGGGGCTCTGGCCCTGCCAGGAGGAGGCTTTCTCCGGCCTGGCAGCAGAGGTACGGCGCTGGAGGCTGGTTCCCATCAGGAGGAATAGGATGAGACTTAATCTCATCCTATATTCAATGTAAATGGGACAGATAAATCACTCCCCTGAAGGAGGTGTAGTTCTAAATGGTAGATAGCTAATGCCGGAGAAGGTAAGTCCCACCCCAGCTGCGTTATGGCAACGTGCAATCAGCCCCTGGTAAAAGGCAAATCTAAACAGAGAATACAAAGATGTTGACGGGGCATCATCCCCTGTAGATGGCTGACACTGTGCAGCTACTTACCTGTGTCATCTCCATCCTTCAGAGTTACTTGACGCCTGCTGAAAGCATTTCTGAAACTGCTGAAAGTGTTTCTGTGGCACTGAGATAGTCCGGCGCCAGCCCTCCTGTCCTCCACGAGCTGCTCAGCTCCAGGCAAATTCAGATCCTCACTGGTGGTCGTGTATCTCCGGGTGGGCACATGCCGCAGTCAGGAGGCGGGGGCGGCACCAAGGGGTCATTACCTGGCTGCAGGCCAGTGTTTAAGCCTTCAGGAAATACCCGGTTGGCGTGACCCCAGGGCTGTGGAGGGCATGTAGGCAAGCGAGGCGGTTGTCCTCAGAGCACCGAGCGGTCAGCGCCCTGGCCTCAGAAATGATGCATTCAGCGCAGGACACTGCATTCTCCTCACACCCCAACGGGAGGAGAGAAGCAAATATTTTCCCGGATTAAGGCCCATGTCATGTGGACGGGGAGGATTTCAGCACCCGGCTGCCGAGCTGAGCAGGCGGCGCTCCCCTCGTGGGCGAGCCCCGAAGCGGACCGGCTTTGGGAGCGCACATTGTTGGCGGCTCGGACCCCGGTGCCAGTAACAGGATTAGCTGCGCAGTGACATTCATTGCTGATTCTCACAAGGAGAAAGATATAAAAGCACAAAGTTCCCAGAGGCACTCAACTCGAGGGATTTATCCTGTCCAGACAGCTCCCTGCGAGCAGCCGCTCCGCGGTGCCGGCAGCACGGCAGCACTCGTGGGACGCAGCCGCTGACTTGTACTGGGGGAGACAA
>KL275057.1:6648-18975 GCA_000699545.1 Podiceps cristatus
GCACTTCTAAATACCCATCTTTCAGGTCCATAGATACATGAGTCCTTCTCTCATCTAATTATTTGGCATTTACCTTTAATTTCTAGGGTCTTTTTTTTTTTTTTCCTCATATCTGACAGGAGATGAACACGGCCTAATGTGAATACTGATCATCCCTACCATTTCTTTAGCAGATAGCTGTTATAGGGCTTTTCATATCGGTCACAGCTAGCATGGCTCCTGAAGTGTTATTTTGTTTCTACATTAATCTAAAGTTTGTAAACAAATTAGACAGCATGGTATCCCAAGTGATTGGTACCGACTTCAGTGTTGCTTTGGTTCTAGCTAAAGATCCCCCACAAAAGCAGTTTCTTGAAGAAAAATTTCTATCTGATTAAGAATTGAAAACATTACCTTGCGTGTGTGCTTTCCCATCTGTAAACTGAAGATTCTTCAGCCAGCCTACTGGTAAAAGAGAACATTGCTTTCCTTGAAGCAGCTCTGACACAGGTTTTATCTGCTGCAGCTACTCAACCTTTCTCCACCAACCGCCTGTGCAATTCTGATGGTGCTGCTCTCTGCACCCCCAGTTGCTGTTCAGCTTCATGAGAATTATTACAGCAGCTTGACTTGTTTTACCAAAGTCTGGAACTGTTAACATATGGTAATCAGCCTTCTCACTGCAAGCAACAAGACAGCCCAAGAAGAGGTGGAGGTGGGATCGCAAAACAAAACCCAGAAACTAATACTAAATACGCAGCTCCGGGTTTCTGCTCTAAGGCAGAACATAACAGTCTGCAGCTGCATTGTTTTGCTCAAGTTGGTTATAGCAAGGAATACATCCATATTGACTGAAAATAGCTAACAGAAAGGATGGTCCAGCAACCATAACCTGCACGTCTCTTCTTCTTCATGCTAGGCAGAGGCAGAGGAGTCAAGTAAAATCAATTTTATGGCTGCTCTATACTCCCACAGTGGTGGCACATAAGCTGCACTTACTCTGTGCAGCAGGCAGAAGAGGACTGAATTCTGTGTCAGAAAGTGATTTTGCTCCCTTTACCTTTCTGTAATGTTCTGAGAGAGTAATAAACCAACACAGTATTACGTCAAGTGCCACAAAAAACCCTGTCTCATGTGATTTCTCTTGCCCTTTGCACTAAAGAAATGTAGTTTTATCGTGCTTTGGGATGCACTAGTTTGGTGGATGCTTGTGGGTTTGTTTTTTTTAAAGAGAATTCTGCAATCATCACTTATTTCACTTGCTATTTCTGAAAACTGTTCGGGGTTTACCAGTCTAAAAAAATAGTCTTTGCCCACTTTCCCTAAAACCTGTTTCCATAGGCAAAATATAAGATTGTTGTGCAGCTTCCCTTAGCTAAGAATTACGCATTTATCTCCACCTTTGACAAGAATTAAGAAATGGCAGAGACTTTACATCTTAATCTACTACTTGTATTTTTTACCACTAAGACACAAATGCATTTGGAAAAAATGAATAACAGAATGCCGCTCGATACATTTCTCCCCTGCTCACATGTCATTTAAAAGTCTAAAACAAAGAAACAATCCCCCCCCAAAAGCCTATCTACTGCTTTGTTAAAACTTGGTCAAAGGCAAGATCCCAGCAAGCTAGAAGCAAGATTTACCTGCCTAAGAGACTACCCCAGGAAAGAAATTTACTGTATTTTGTCTAAAACATTAATTTTGCTTTGAAAACTTTCTGCCAATTGTAAACATTTGAGGGCTGCTTCTTCTTTCCAAATGCGGCCAGAGATGTTAAAAGAAAATGAAAGACGTATTAAAAGGACAACTGGACTTACACTAGACTGAGAGAACATGAGCAGCTTCTCCATGGCTCTTCTTCCACTGCCTCTTAATAAAGCCTGGTTTTGCAACAAACTTTATCCAGGAGAAAGGCCTTTCTGCCAGCCTCCGATGGCAAACGAAAGGCTGCAGCATCAAATGAAGGCTTAGAGTTAACCCACCGTCCTTTAAATTTACAAGTTATTTGTGCCTGGTTTGAAGTAGCGTAAGGAAGAAACATTGAAAGTAGGCTTATTTCCTCCCTACCAGCAGTGTTCTAAAAATCAGGAGAAAGGTATCTTCTTATGCCTTATGCAGCTTTTAGAGAACTAGGTTGGGAAGGAGAGGCAATGCACCATTCAAACACACAAGTAAATCCCCTCCGTTAACTCACCCCTCCTCCTGAGGATCTGGAGTCAAGAGTCCAAGGCCAGCCTAGAATTTAAGGCTTCCCAGTCAGTGCACTATGCTACAGCTCTGCCAGCACAGGGGACCAGTACAGTGGATAAATCATTTACTGCATGCCTCTGGAAACCACAGCAAAAAAAAAAAAGAAAAAGAAAAAAATACATAAATAAAAATATATGCCATTTCATTAATTTGCAAGACAGTGTTAAAGACTCTGTCTGCCAATCTGCCTAGATGTCATCTTCTACACCGTACGTTTTGTTCTTGTCTATTCCAGTGGTTCCAGGAGTACCTTTTACTGCTACCTCAAAAAAGACCAAATTAATCTTTTTTTTCCAGTATGGAACCGAGCCCTACTCCACTCAGGAACAGAAGAATAATTATTTGACAAAAGGGCATGAAGAGAAATACTATTTAATTTGTACCACAGGAAGGTTCAGCTTCTAGAAAGCTGAAGACAAACATGGGGTAACAATTCTCAGTTTCTCATTTGCAAAGCTCTTGCTTTCCCTTGGTGCTAGCTGCTCTCCATTTGTGGCCAGGCAGGTTCTGCATTGAATGCCACTACTACTTGTAGAAGCAACTGTAGGAGAGCAGGTAACAAGAATATTGGATTTATATTGGTGTCCTTTCCCCCAAAATAAAGTTAATTAAGAGGATGTCCCACACAGGTAACACAACATTGAATAAGGTTGTCTGAAGAAGACGATTGTCCAAATGATTCTGTTTGCCATTGCATGCGCCGAGACCTCCGTGAAAACCAATCTGCAAAAGGAAACCAATCAGAAAGCAAGTCTGTATCCCAAACCAGCACCATCTAAAATGCAGAACTGTTCAAAAATTCAGCCTTTCCTTTAGTATCTTCCCTTCCCTGCACTGATATCCCTCTAGGCAGGCAAGAAAATCACTTCCTCTCTTCTGTGGATTTATAAGGGACCAGGAACTTCACTGAAGAAACTGAAGAGAAAATTGGGGGGGGGAATTTTAGCTGTCACATGTAGACAAATAAACTGAGTATATAATCAAAAACATTTACCAAAATAACCCTGAGAAACAACTACAAAGGACTTGTTTATAAACCAGGATTTAAGCAATCTCTACTCATTACCCAACTCAATTTTTGAAGTATCAAAGCATGTCAAACCTTCCTTTCTTTGGTTTTGACAGCAAATGGTTATTTTTAAGTAGGGCAATGATACTCACAAAGACTTCTTATATTCAATGCAGTAACTGCTTAACATCATAAAAACAGCTCAAAGAGCCTTTCTCAAAACCCTCTTCCCTTAATTACCATGTTGGGGTTTTTTTGTGACTTGACCATTTATACTAGTTTTCCAAATTCAGCTTAACATTTCTAATATGAAAACCACCATAATGACTCTGAAAAGTTTCATACCTTCTTCACACAGTGTGATGGAAATGGAAGAAAAATGGTGATTTTTTCCCTCTCTGGAGGTCCACGTGCTGGTAGTGATTACAGAAATAGGAATTCTGCTTGGGTTCTGTCCTGACCCCCCCGCCTTGAGCTTCACACAGGGCTCAAGACTTCAAACAAACTTCCACTGATGATGTTGACAGTAGTTCTTCCACTGACTTCAGCGGGGAATAGATAATTTTTTTTACTGAGCATGCTAACTTCTGCATGTCTGCATCGCCTACAGTTTCTCAATTTTATCAGCTACTACAGGAGTTAGAAACTAATTGAAGGAAAGCACTTTCCTTGAATAAAAAACAAAGAAAAAAGTCAAGAAGAAATACTTGTTGACCACCTTATGTTTATTTTTTAAACAATTTACAAATAAAAATGTTATATTTATCCAAGCAAACACATTTAATACTTTAGTCTTTAGCAAGCTATACAAATGAGAACCATCACACTAGAGCTTTTGATAGCTCAAGGACCATTCAGGGTAGGCATGCATGTGTCTGTATCACATGAAGCGAGTCCAACTCCTGACACCAGGGTTCTGATCTTCTGCTTCTTCAGAGCTGGTCAGCTGCTGAATGATTTAACACAAATAGTTACTGGATCACAATACAAAGAAAGAAAGCCCATTTCAAATCATGTAAGTGACCTCAATATGTCTGGTCCAGGTGTCAGGCCACAGAGCCTTACCGATTAGTCTTCTTCTCCAAAAGCCAGTCGGACAGATTTTCTCCCCTTGCTTAGTGAGGTGGCATCCATACATGTGCTTATACAATACAATACAATGAAACAGCTTAAGTACAGATGTAATACAACAATAATTACAAACCACGGAGACAGAGAAACAAACAAACAAAAAAATCAACTCTAATCACATTCTTGCAATTCAAACAATGAAAGTAAACAAAACCATGCATTACGCTTTAAAGAAATTTTCAGTTTTAGCTCTTCTGCAAGTCTCCATTTCCTCAAGTTCTAAATTGCTGTTCTTGAGCTTGTCCCAGTGGCTGGGCTACTCACGGTGCTGACACAAACAGGGTGAGCTGGAAATCATCCAAGAATGGTCAAAGAATAAAAGCCCCCAAAATAAACAACAAAGACGCAGGCATTATAAACGAGAGATTCCATTTTAATAGCAGAGAGTAGAAAAGAAATTGGCAAAAAAATTCACATGAAAAAACATTTTACACAATTAATTATGTACAGAATAAAGGATGTGTCTGGTTTCCAATGGTGTAACTTTCACTTTAATCAAGTCCTACCACAGGATGCAAAATACACCCAAACCCCTCAACCGGAACAAAAAAAAAAAAAAAAAAACCAAACAAAACCCATATACATAATCCCAGCTCTGGCTCCTCAAATATTGGGACTGGCTGGGTTCACTTCAACCCACTGGGCTTTCTGCTAAGCTTTCAGTGACTCCTGAATTTGTTGCAGCTTCCAAACTACTGTCAGCAGTTTCTGTTTGCTCAGTCTTCTTACTCTGGATGGTGCACACTCCACCTTCCTTTTTGTGTGTTTCTTTGAGCCCAGGAAGGAAAGTTGCCATGCACCCAGAAGCCTGACTTTCCGTGCTGCCTCCGTCACAACTCAGTGACGGCATTTCAACAACGCCACTTTTGCTGTCCTCCACTTGCAAAAGGATCTCAGACATGGGAGAAATGCCCTGCATTTCTAGAACTGGCATGACCACTTCTGTAGTGCCACTATTTGAGGACTGCAATCCAAGCTGTGGCACAACTGTTTGAGAAATCCGTGTGCAAAATTTATCTTCCCGACTAGCAGAAGTCAGTGTAGCAAAATCAGTAATCTCTGTTTCATCCGCTGTTTTTTCAATGCCCAGCTTCTTAAGTTTACTGGATTCCAGCCTCATGGATGCAATAGTTTCTAGTTTTGAGACTTCTTCTGTATTCTCATTTAAAAGTCCCACTTTAAGGATGCTGAAGCATTCATGTTTTACCTTGCTATCTCCCAAACTGAAATCAGTGCTTTTGAACTCGAGCTCTGCTTTCTGGGAGGGAGTCTCATTGTGTTTCACATTTTCTGATGTCAAGGAAATTTCCTTGTTATCCACACCAACATTTGCAGAGAGACTTTCAGACCGCTCACTGTTCAGTCCTGAGTGAGTGGTATTCAGATGAAAGTCATTGGCTGCTGAGGTTCCTATGACCTCATGCTTGGTTTCTGGGGAGTGGACAGCTTCTTCTGAAAGATGCTCCCTATGGAAACCTGCTGATAAAGCAACTACTGACTCTTTGACAAGATCAGAGCAAGCCCTAGAAAAGTCTCCAGTCCCTACTTCTTTTGCATCTCTCTTGATAAAAACATTATCTAATGTTGCATCAGATCCATTGTGTCCTAATGATTTTTTTTCAACTCCAACTACTAATTCTACACTGGATCTGAGTTCCACAATGTCTGCAGAGCAGGTGTTGACTAACCATGCAACTTCCTGCCTTTGGGTTTGGTTATCTAATACTGCATGGCCTGAAGGTTCAGGTCGACCTTTTTCTTGAGCTTCTAATACAATACTTCTACTTTCTTTGCTGGTGAGACGTGTGTCTGGCCATACCTCTGTCAATTCTGAAGCACTAACTTCATTAGAACCAGCTTTTATTTCTACATTTGGAGTATTTGATAGAACCCAACCACTTTCAGAACAAGAACGGGTTGTGATGACCTGTTCTTCTCCATTACTAGTTCTGGAAGTGTCCCGTTCACCAGGACTTCTTGTAAATTCTGAAACCTTATTTTGGGTTTCTGAAATTGGGGGAGCTTTGCCAAGGACTCCTGGTTGAGATACTTCCAAAGCTACACTTTTCAGTTTTACATCTTTTAAGGAGGCATCAATAGAATTCTGCTCTGTCATTATTGCTACTAAAGCTTTTTCTTTTGAAGTGCTTTGAGAATCACAGAGCAAGTCTGGACTATCGATTTCTGAGTGAGTTCTACAGTTATCACTTAACTTTTCCTCTACTGAACGGGAATTTCGTGAATTTTGAATTTCATTCTGTGTTTCAGGTAACAAAGTCTTTGGGCGTAAGCTCAGCTCAAGCTTTACTGTTTTTACTTCCCCGTCTTTCATCTCTGCATCTTTCTCCAAGGTACTAGGAACGTTTGTGTTAGTAACCACAGTTTTATTTGCATCTTCCTGTCCAACTTTCTCTTGGACCTCTGTTTTCTGTAGATCACAGAATTCCTGACTGCCTATCTGCCCTCTACCTCCTATATCCACAAGTCCAAGTTCTGCAGTCATCTGGATACCAGAAGCAGTTTTTGTTTCTGGCAATTTTGTGACCGACATTTCTGATAGCTGAGGCTGAAGTGGTTTCTTGTCCATTTCAGCCTGATTCTCACCAAGAACCCAACTCCCGGTTACTTGATTATTACACTGTGAGGAATCTTCTTTCATTTTAGACCGAACATTTTTTGAAAAAGGAGTCTGACATTTTTGACCTACATCTTTCTGAATACTATTTTCAATGTCAGGGCTCATCTCAGCATGAAGTATTGATGTCTCCTGAATACCAGTTTTCTCCTGGTCTGAGCTTCTCTCAGCTGAGTGGACTTGGGTAACTTCAGTAGCTGCATTCTGCGAATCCTCTTTCAAGGACGATGAGCTGTTGTTTGTTCTAGGGTTTGCAGATAAGTCTGCAGGTTTTGTTAGGTTAGAGTTTTCTCCATTTGGAAGTGCAGAACTTGCAAGCTTGCTGTCAGCTGAACCCTTTCCACCACTACTGTAGAAAATATCATAGAGATCTTTAGCATTGGCTGTGGCCAAGCAAGAGTTTCGTTTCTCTATCTTTTTTGCCTGTTCACTGAAAGCAGTTGAAGGTGGTGGTGGAGGGGGTCTGACAGGCATTGCCAGCATTGCCTGCTCACTTTCAGACACACCTGGAGCTACTTCGTCTGCAGGGATGACAGCTGCCTGCTGGACTGTTGGTGGAGGAGGGGGTGGAGGTAGTACATCAGAAGTCTGAGAAGACTCACTTTTCTCTGCTGCTTTCAAATCCGCCTCTGCTCCTTTTAAAATTACTTCTTCTCCACCAAAAGCTTTTGAGATGATATCCGGAGGCAGTAGGAGATCTGCATTGGTTTCTTTTACCACAGGCAGTGGTTTGGTGGTAGCTCCAGAGGATTTTATGGATAAAAAAGTATTCAAAGGTGCTGGTTTGCTAACTGTTGCAGTAGTAGATTTCCTGAAAATCATGGTGGGGACTGGTAGATTGGGTAGAACTTTTGCTGGTGATGATGTGAAAACAACTGGTGTCCAAGGGCTAGTATGTGGAATAACAGTTTTTCCAGACAGCTTGATTTCAATGGGCTTGACATGGGGTTTCCCAGACTGACATTTGTTCTCCTCTTTGCTTCCTTCTGTACTCTCCTCCTTTGGAATAGCTCCTCCTAGGGTTTTATCCTCTGTCTTTTTCCAGCTGAATTTCCCAAAGGAAGTCTGGCTTGGTGATTCCTTTTTAGATTCCTCTTTCTTTTCCTCTTTTTTCTCCTCCTTCTTATCTTCCTTCTTCAGCTTAAGCTTGATACCCATTTTTCGCCCAGAGGAATCTATTTTGCCTTGAGTTTCACTAGTCCCTTCTCCAAGCTCCGGGATGCTCTTTGCTTCCTCTTTCTTTATTATTTTTGGTTTTTTCTCATCCTTCTCTTCTTTCTGTTTCTCGACTAGTTTCCGTTTCAGCTCACTCTGCCGCCTGCGCTCTGTTTCCAGAACTACAGCCAATCCAGCCTGACGGTCTAGATTTCTCCTCTCTTCATAGAGTGGGTTTTCATCTATGTATTTCTGTGGAAATAAATGGCACCATTTTAGTCACTGTTTCAATGGAAAATAAATAAATAAATTCAGCTCTGTAACAGTCTTGACTTGTTCAGTAAGTGCCACCCCTAACACTAAGACAGCAGAGAACTTCCTCCTACCAAGAAACTGAGATGCTACAAACTCTACATTCTGTAATTTAATGTGAATTGAATGGTGGCTTGCACTTTACAGAAGAGTTTGAAAATCAACAGTGGGACTTAAACACTGTTTCAATCTCACATAGGTGAGAGATTAGTCTGTATGCAGTTGGAAAGTTCTGCTTATTTAGTTCAGTAGAATGTAGTGAAGATAACCAAATACATATACTCCGAGGAGTCAAATGTCATTCTTCAAGAAAGGAAGACAGAACAAGTAGAAGCTAACAGAAGAAATGACTCACTCCTGGTACACCAGTTACCAACCTTGTATTTCTCATTGTGGGGATGACTTTTCACATGTTGTTCTGCTGATATTTGATCTCCAAAAAATTCATGACAGAGCTGGCAATAATATCCAGTGATGGGAATCAGAAACTCAGAGCCTGAAAAGGCCGAAAAAAATGATCAGAGAAACAAAACTTAATAAATGCCAAGCTCTTAACAAAGCCAGATAAACATATCAAAGAACAATAGCAAAACCTCCAGCAATGTTCCTTTTGAAACAGTTGATGCTGTTCTCCTTACACTTACAGTATGAAAAACACCACTACCAGCAGCAAACATGTAAAGTGAGGAAGCTTGATTACTATGATTCAAAAAAATTATTGTAGTGCTCTCCATCATTTTAAGGCTACCCCCCTATTCAAGTACATTAACATTTCCTACAGTCTTTATCTATTTTCCATCTTTGTGGTATAGTCTGCTCAAATACTAAACACCTGGTTTATAAAAAGAACACAAGTATTTTCACTTAAGTTCAGCGAGGCTGAATCCTTGTGCCTACAGAACCAGCTGCAGTTACCTAACACATTGCAGATTCTCCTTTAGCGGGTACTACTAGCAGTATGTAACAGATAAGTAAACTGAGATTGATCACTGGCAGCCCTGTTAAGACATTCAGATTTTAAATCTAGTATTCATTTTCAAATCACTTCCATATAGCTTTCTCAGATTCTTTGTATCCACACTCTACCAAGTACTCATCAGTGATTTTTCAGGAACAGCTCTGCTAAAAATGTATTGAATAGAAGAGTCTGTTGCAAGACTGTGTGAAGTACTGCACAAGATCTGCCCAAACACAGCAAGCTCTCATGGTCATGTTCTGAATTCCACTATATCAGCAAAAATCACTTCAGAATTACACTGGAGAAAGAAAAAGTCACCTGATATTCAAAATAAAAAAACTAAACTCTAAAAAGAAGAAAAGGAACAACGCTATCTTTTCCTACACTCTTGCTTCATGACCATTTCCATAAGAACAACCAGGAAATTAAATCATTTGCCTTTTACCTAATAGTATACTATCTGTATGTGCCCCTATACCAAGGTAAAGTTTCAAAATTCCTTTCTCTGAGCAACTGGAACCTGCTGGAGGGCAAAGGGAGATGATACCCAAGTTAAAAAACAAAAAAGCAAAAAACCAAAAAAACACCAAAAAACCAAACAAAACCTACCTTTGGCAGGAACAGTTATCTTATCGATGCGTTTTATGGAGTCTTGTTTGGTCTCACTCTGGGTCTTCGAAGCCCAAGGTCTGTTGTAAGGATCCAGGGTCTATTTGCACAGTGACAGAGGTATACAGGCTCATATATTACACTAGCAAGGCAAGTACACTTGTCTTTTTCCTTTTTAACTTCCTTTCAGAACACTGAACATTAAAATCAACGTGCAAATATTTATAGGAATTATGTTTTCCTCTCTTTCCCCTCCCATTTTGCAATTTACAGTAAGAAAATAACCTGTGACAAGGGTGAAGTGTAAATGATAGCAAAGAACAGGTAAACATATGAAACACAAATATCAAATGCTAATTCCCAAGCAAACTGAACACAGGCCCCATTTACACAAGTCGGAACACACTGGTAACTGTACAAACTGCTCAAGTCCAACATAAGGGAAAAAAAAAACTGATAAGCATCTTCTTGGGTTCACTATTACTTCAGGACCTCTTGTAAAATGTATTTCTGTGATGTATGTTTCAGTGTTAATATTTATAGCAATATGAAATGCACTTAGTGAAGGAAGCCTGCAACATACCTGTCTGTGTTTCTTATTATGCATGTGTGTGAAAAAGTCAAACATGGTCCCGCAGATGGTATTGCAGTCTTTGCACCAGTGGTTCCCTGCATCATAATATTCATAAATATTGGCCAACTGGAAAGGATGTTTGGAGGACTGTGAAGAGGATTCTGCTGGCTTCGGGCTTCTGCCTCTGGATTTTTCATTGGTAGCTTTTGATTCCTAAATTGAACAAAAGGAAACACTTCTCTAAGACAAGGCAGGACAGACATAATGCTCTAGAACTCAGAACCTGCCTCCAGGAGAAGCCACACACACCAACAAAAAAAAATATATATCACCTGCTTTTCAGTGCCCAGGCTAATTCCACTGTTTCAGAGAGCTGGTGTTGCCGACTAAGATGCTGCGTGGCCACAGTGAAGAGCTTCCAATAAGGCTCACAGATGTAATGGCTGGACGGTTGTAGGTAATCAAGGAACGAAATTAACAAATTCCCTATGGCATGCACCCTTCCCACTTTATCCGTTTCACATGAACATCTTAATAGTTCCAATTTACTGTACTAGCCAAACAGTGCTCAGAAGACCTAAAATGATTCCCCTAGAAGCATTCAGAAGTTACTGTAAAAGTAACTTGGATGAAAGCAGAATGAAAAAGGAAGTAAGAATTAGTTGACTAGAAGTATTTAACTCAGTCAATTTTATCAGATTATTTGAGAGTTCCTGAATTCTCCAGAAGACTCGGTGCTTAGCAATAACAGAAAGATGGTGTTTTGTTAATTACCTAAGTATATAAGGTGAAGCATCTGGTGATTTAAGCATGTGATATTTGCACTTACATAGATTTGTACAGAAAGACACCACACAGTGATACACAGACATTTCAAGACTCCAGCCAAAATTAATACTAAACACTGCTGAGTAGCAAAACAAATAATCCCTGAAGGAGATCATGAATGAACCCTGCTAATTCAGATTACCATAGTACTAGATGTATTTTGAGTTTTGAGTTACATTTTCAATGGCTCAAGGCAGTCTGGAAAGAATAGCACGTTAACTTAGCAGACCTGAGTTGGTTGCATGATTTCCAAGTTATTCACTATCAGCGTTGAACAGATTTACTTAAGCAGATTCAAAACTGTTAAATATCATCTGCCTTACTTGAAATTCCTTTTGATAAACAGGGATAGATTCTCTCCTATTAACATCACCCCACACAACATACATCGTAAATCAAACAATGGAGACACCCAGGCTGCTATGCACTCCACAGATATCCATATCCCATTACAATCTAGTTCTTGTAGCAGAGTAGGAAGTGACCCAGTGAATATTTGCATATATTCTGTCTGCAAGAACATAGCAAACCTGACATTCTCTTAAACAATGAGAAGATCAACTTATGATCTGCAGGAAATGTATGGAAGGATGGTCATGATATCCAACAAGTGTCATTGTTTATGTTATTTACAGACATACACCCACCCAATACATACTATAAAAATACCATCTCAATCAGAACTTTAAAAAGACAATACTTCTCATATAGATAGCTGACAAGCAAGTCTTAACTCCAGTTTGTGCGAAAATCCAGGTCAAAGATGCCCTTATAATTTGCTGCTATTTAGAGCCCAGAAGGGACAATCTGTCTGTTGAACATAACAAGGATAGCTTCACCTCTGCACTCAACTATGTAACTACAACACACAGACAGAGGTTCAG
>KL275057.1:19006-37731 GCA_000699545.1 Podiceps cristatus
ACAAGGTAGCTTGCAAATAAGCAGAAAGCCATATGTTTTTGTGTTTAGGTTGGCAGAGTCAATTTCAGTGTCAAAAGGCCTGCACCATCTTTCTTTTCATTAAAAAAAGTTATCAATCAGAATTACAAGGTGAATCTTCGAGACTAAAGGCAGTGTCCTATGCACCTACAGGTATCTGAAAATATTAAATGTTCCTGGCCAGAACTCAGAATTTTCCATGTTAAAATAAGGAACTATGCAAAGAGGATCAAGTCATTAAGGGTTTGGACAATACAAACAATGAAAGTTAAAACAATGAAAAATATATTCATACATGCCATATCTCAAGAAAAGAAAGCAATATAACTTAAAGCAATACAGGATTTAACAGACATCGTTGCCTACTTTAGTTTTACAACATGGCGACTAACAAATGATTTGTAAAAGTAAGTGGATACTAAACTTTGGTGATGTTTCGAGAAACGACAAAAACAAAACACAAAAGCAAGCCTTAAAATGAAAGACATCTTATGAGTTCTCTGAACCAGTTTATAGGATACACAGATTCAAGTGACCTTGTAGGAAGTAACTCCTACCCCACTAACATCTTCCTCTCTGCAAAAAATATACAGTAAGGTCTACACAAAACGCATCTACCATCTCCCACCAGCTATTTCCATTACATATTTGAATAAACATCTGAAAAGAGGGATAATTAATCTCTGAATACATGCATAACCTTTCAGGTGTTGCTATCATATACTACTTCTAAAGTAAAAACTATCTTCTGGAATGCGATAAGCCTGTTTTGGTATATCCAGCACTCAGTAGTATAGACCATGTCAGACAGACCATGCTGATGCATACTGATATTTCTTAAGAGGAAACACATAGCATGTACATAATAATCGTGTTAAGCTGACAATCACATGTAAGTCTTGCCATTTGTCAGTATCATCACCCAGTGAGAAGACCAACATGCTCCAAACTTGCCCAGAGCTTTGTTGCTACAAACATTCCTCCCTGACAGGCTGTGCCAGAAATGCTGTAGAGGAAAAAAGTCCATCCTCCTGGTATGGCATTGAGACGAACAGCTACAAACACTCATGATACTGTTCAATCCAACCAACACCTCAGCAAAACCAAGACCAAAACCAGTAAGTAGTACTGAGCTGCACAAACCCTGATGGAAATTAAAAACCCTGATACATTGACTCTTACCTGCATGCACCATCAAAACCAGCATAAGAGATGTGATAACAAACGATATCAAATGATCCTCTAGTAAATGTTTGGGAGCAGCTCTCTCCCCAGTGCCCTCTTCTCTTAGTGGAAAAATCATTAGCACACAAGCCAGAAGACTTTACCTTGTTGGAGGAAGATGTTTTCTCCAGAGTTTTCACATTTTCTGACTTGCTGTTCTTTTCTGAGGAATCTTTGGTTTCCACAGATGGTTTCCGGGGTTTTTCAAATATGTTAATCCCCAAGATTTGTGCTACTTTGTCAAGCTCAGACTGCTTCTTGTCAGCTGCATCAGATTCTTTATGCAGCTCTGAAATCTCCTTCATAATATTCTCTTGTAGTCTGTTCACCTCAACCAACAAGGGGTCTTTGTGTCCATCCTTCTCACGACGTTTTTTCCTCAACATTTCTCCTGAGTAAATCAAGGAAGTACAAGAGTTGGAAATACAACAAGAAAATTGTCTAAACGTCTGTACAATTATTATAGCAACAAGTAAAATACTAATATATTACAGCTAAATCTTGACTAGGAAGTTGTAATGATGGAACTGACTCTCAGATGCAGCATCACTAAACCTGCATGATCCACCTCTATAAGGATTGCCTTAACATACAGCCCTAACAGAGGCACCATAATCCCTAATAGAGAAAATCAATTTAATAATCACTATTTCTCTGTGTGACCAAACAAGCAAAGTTAATCATACATTCTAACCTGAAAGTGTCATTCTCCAAAGGCAAGGGAAATTACTGTTTACTTGAACCAAACAAAAGTTTTAAAAAGTTAGCTCTGTCTAGAGAGGACTTTTCCTTTTCCAAATAAGATCCATGAAAAATTCAAAGGCACGATGACGTCTTCAGTTACTATTTCTCACTTCTTCTAAAGAAGCACTAAAAGGCACAAAGTGCAATTCATGTAACTTAGCAAGCTGCCAAAGAAGATGCAAGAGCAACTGTTTACTTCAGTGTAACAGCTAAATTTTGACATAATTAATTTTAATACAGTAATTAGGTTTCTCCTTTCTCAAGAGGTTCTGCATTGCCTGGAGTATAAAAGTACTAGTTTTATGCTATAGACTATTATTATTGGGAAAAAAAAAAAAAAAAAAGGCAGGGGGTGGTGCACTGTACCTTGCTGTTTACGAAGCCTGTCCAATTCAGTTTTGAGATAGTAAAGCTTCTTCTGCCGTGCTTCTCGTTCATTCTTCAGCTTTTCTCTCTCTTCTATCACCTAAACAGATTGGAAGGGGACTGGATTTTCTTCTCTTCCCAACATAATTTAATCAATCTTGCATGAATGACAGCAAGACCTCAGTTTGGCAGTCACCGAACGCTGCTCACTATTCTCAGAAAGTTCTTGAGTATTTTAACACAACAAATATACCTCTTGCTCTGCACCTGCAGGTAATGATATCATGTGCTCATGCTTCAAACCTATTGAAGGCAGTGTATTCCCCAAAACTGCTTTGTTTGTTGCACCATTTCCCAAGGCATTTAGGCTCAGCTGACTATCATCTACACGGTTGAGCAAGATCAATGCTAAATGACTCTTCAAAACTCATGCAGTCTCTCTACAGCCAGTATGTTCTATCAGTGACAAAAGACTTCACAGCTCTTCACCTTGCCTCATGCTTTGACTCTGGCCAATTTTAGCTATTATTTAGGCTTCTGCTTCAATCTGATTGTAACTGTATCACCAAATATATTTTGCAGGCATAACTGTCTGAAATTAAACACCTGGATGAAATTTGTTTCTTGATCAATAAGGTAACCTCTACCACAAGGAGCTCACAGATCTGCTTTTCCCTGGCTTTCACTGATTCTCACAGAAGGAAACCAGGCAATATATTAAAATGAAACCTTCAAGGTTCTTCAATTTCCTTCCCAGCTTCATTTTTCAAGAGGCAAATCCCACATTTTTTACCTTCACAGTGCTCTTAAAGCTTACTACTGACTCCTCCTTTGAACAAACAACTGACCCAAGGCCTTGTCTCCCCTAGAGAATCACTACTACTATGGCAAGGTAAATGTTGACAGGATCCCTAGAGTGAGACCTGGAAGGAGTTCTACCAACACAGTTAGGACATGTCTTAAATGCCACAAGTTGTTTGGTTTGGGTTTTTGTTGTTTTTTTGGTTTTGGTATTTTTTTAATCATCAAAACAGTATTCTCTCATTCTGGGTTTTCTGCCAGCATAAGGGCATCAACTAGAGTGTGCAAGTTCTCATACTCCAAGACATCCCAGCAAAAAAGTGGTGGACTAAGCCCAAGTCAAAGAAGTCTCTAGTGCCGACAAAGCCCTATGAAGTTCTGCCAAGATGCATAGGTGAGCTACCAGGGTATGTGACAGTAGGAGAAAACCACACACCTTCAGCCAACAGAGCTCCTCCATAAGTGCCAAGTTTCATTAACAACAAAATTTCAACCGTATCAGCTGACAAAATTATTCCTGCAATCAGCGAAAGCTCGCTTATCTGCTGATGTAGCACTTTGCATAACTACTCTTTAAGACACGTCAAAAAAAAAAAAAAAAAAAAAAGGCAGAGAGGTTATCTCAGACTAAAAATTTAAAATTACTTCTTTTGAGCCTCTCTCACATTCAGTGGTCCATCTTTCCATGGCCTGGTATGTTCTGAGGAGCATGATATAACTGAATAGCAAAAAGCTTCCAGTCTCTGCCATGCGCTGCTCTTCTACTAGCAGATCTACCAACACAATATATCATTAGCACAACTATACTGAAAGAATGTCTCTAATGCAGATATGCGTATGCAGACAAAAAAATAGATATAAGGCAGCAATGTGCACTTGCAGCTCAGAAAGCAAACTGTATCCTGGGCTGCACAAAAACCATGGCCATCAGGTCGAGGAAGATGATTCTCCCCCCCTACTCCATTCTCATGAGACTCCACCTGGAGTACTTCATCCACCTCCAGGCCCCCAGCATAAGAAAGACATAGACCTGTTTGGGGCATAAAAATAATTAGAGGGCTGGGATACCTCTGCTATGAAGAAAGGCTGAGAGAGTTGGGGTTGTTCAGCCTGGAGAAGAGAAGGCCCTTTCAATACATAAAGGGGTTTTATAAGAAAGATGAAGAGAGATTTTTTACCAAGGACTGTAGTGACAGGATAAGAGGCAACAGACTTAAACTAAATGAGGCTAGATTTAAATTGGACATAAGGAAGAAATTCCTTGTGATGGGGGGGTGAGACACTGGAACAGGTTGCCCAGAGAAACCCCATCCCTGGAAGTGTTCAAGGACAGGTTGAATGTGGCTTTGAGCAACATCATCTAGTGAAAGATGTCCCTGCCCACAGCTGGGGTGTTGGAACTTGATGATCTTTAAAGTTCCCTTCCAAACCAAATCATTCTATGGTTCTATGCCCTTATTTTAACAACAAAAATTGAGTGGACACCAGTTTGAAAATCCAAACATCTTTCAGGAATCTTCCAGTTCTTTGACAATTATACAACTAGTTTGCTATTTTTAAAATACATTCTTCCCCACTCTAATTATCATACAAATCAAGGTAACTAGAAGAGGGTAACATTAACACCCATAACCTACACTGGTGTCACATGCACCAAGTAAAGAATGGTTTCCCTAAAGTTCTTTTGATTTTGTGATTCTTACAAGAGATAATTAATACAAATGTAGAGGGAAAATCGTATGCAACTGTGAATGACAACATCCTTTACTATGTATTTAAGAATGTCTAGTATAGGTATAACCATGGTATTATTGTACCATGTACCATGTTTAGATGGAGCCTTCTATGTTTCAGTTTGTGCTCACTGCCTCTTGTCCTGCCACTGGACACCACTGAAAAAGCCCAGTTCCATCTTCTTTATACCATCCCTTCAGGTTTTTATATATATAGGTATCTTCAGCTACTGCAATATCTAAAGTTCAGTGGAGTAAAGCCAAGCTGTAGCCACCACGTTTTTTCTGTAAGATTTTGGTTGCCCCCAAGAACTTCAACTTTCTGCTTGATTTCTGCTGTTCAGCCATAACCTATGGGTGTAAAACTTTGGGGGGGTTTAAACAAGTTTTTAAAAATTGTCACAGAGTAATACAAATGCCTAAAAATCTTTACCAAAAGCACATTTAGTCCAACTGCTTTTAAATTGGAACCACTCAGAAAAAAAAAAAAAAAAAAACCTGAAGAGGAAAACGTTTACCCCAGCAATCATGCAGTCCAACATATTTTGATTAATATTAGATAACATACCTTCTGCTTTTGAGCTGCACGGTTTTTTTCATCTGACATCTTTTCTGTGTTATTTTTGAGAGCGTGTGAAGACAGACGAAGGGGCACTTTGGAATGAGTAGGAGTGGTAGGGACATGAACAAGCACAGAACCATCTCTTTTTAAATCAGGGACATCCTTTCCCATGGAGACTGTCTCAATCACCCGGAGGTTGGGACGCGTGGGGTTTGCTGACATGGCCATAGTAAGAAGACCATGAGCTTCTGGCAGTGTAGGATTAGGCTGCTGGGCAGGGGGGTACATGGTCCAGCCAGGGGCTGCATATGCCATATAGTGCCCATATGCATCGTATCCTGGAGGAGCCATTGTAGGAGGTGGATAGTTTTGGGGCATTTGAGTGGCAGTGAACTGGGAATAGTTGGGAATTTGGTATTGGGAAACAGATGTAGGTGTGGGTGGCAAACTAGCGGGACCTGGTGGAACTGAGGGAATGAGAGAGACAGAAGGAAGAGGCTGTTCTGGTGCACGTGGAGGTATATCCTGTCCCAATGGCTTGTTCTTAGTATATTCTGATTTCTGAAGAGAGGATGCATCTTTAGACTGCTGGAAAGAGCCTGGAGGTGATGCTGAGCGCTGCTGGCCAGACTCAGGAGAACGAGTGTCACTCCGGCTGCGACGTAAGTCCCAAGGGTCCAGTCTGCGAGGATCTGAAGAGCGGCGATCAGGAGAACGAGATGCCAACTTTTTGCCATGAAGGCGTTCCTGGGTGCGAACAGCCAGCTTTCCAATTTCAGCAACACCAATGTCAAGTCCAATCGTTTTGAGTAAGTCATGGATCTTTGCATACTCAGCATTAGGCTCTTCTAAAGGATCCAGCTTGACAGCTGGAGCAGGAGAAGGAGGGGGGCTCACTTTCTGACTTATTATCTCATTGCCACAGCTCACTAGGGGCTTCTGAACGGGGAGAGATTCAGTTTTGGTGTCTTCATCCTCATCACCATAAAGAAATTTCTCTTCATCCTCAATGTCAGGAAAACTACGCCTCCTCTTCTCCTGAGCACTGACAGAATCAGCCATCATGCCCAGAATTCGGGAGAAACCACTGCCATCCTGACTGGCCCTCTCGTGAGGCAGCAGGAAGTCAGTATGGCGATCAGCAGGCTCTGACTTGAGTTCTACCTTTTCCTTGTGACTTAAGAAGCTACCAAACTTCTCTTCAAATGTGAAAGTGTCTTTGGGAGCCCCAGAAAGTGGGCTCCACTCATATAAACCATCACGCAACTCCTTGTTTGCAGAGTCCACAACAGACTCTTTGTTAAACCGTTTGAGAAAGTTCTCCACTTCAGAGGCAAAAGGAGCTGTGTCGTTGCTCTGGGGCAAAGACGAATGACTAGAAAGAAGAGGAAGATCCTTGCTGGGAGCCGGACTGCTTGAAAAGCCCTCAGGCTGAAAGAGAGTGAAATTACTATTTACTACAGCACCTTCTGAGGGGACTATGCACCTCACAGAACCAAAAAACGAACACATTAATTTCTCCTTGAGTTCACAGCTGAACAAAAGAGCTAGAAAAGACAATCTACAGTTGAAAGGGAACACAGAAAATCACAAAACAAGTTGCCTAATGATTCTGGAATGACATGTCCAACAATGAATGCTTTTCTCGGAGAACACACAAAATAACAATTACACTTCATTAATTTTTTGCAAGCATAAGAACTGAAACTTTTTAATTGAAACCTCATAACATAAATTTGGCTACACTTTGAGTTTAATCATAGCAAAATAGGATGTCAACACCTTAAGACAGTTAAAAACATTTGCTGGGTTTGGGTTATTCCCCAGTCACTTCTTCAGATATGCGTAATTAATGCCATGTTAAACAGGATTTCCAACAACAGGTATAGAATGGGATCCTCAGTATTGGAGCACCACCTCCTGAGATAACCATGTCACAGTCAAATCAACACTGATCAGTACAACTGGCAGATCAAAAGTGATGTGCTAAAACATGAGAAAAGTCAATTTATCACAATGGTCGCAACCATTTATCTTTCCATTGCTCTAATGTTGAGACTCAATTGGTATAGCTTGCATACAAATTAAGTACGGTTGATCCCAGCCTACAGTCTCAAGGGAAAAAAATAAGGAAACTCAAAGATGTTTTCAACCAGAGGTACTGAAGATGCATTAGGCAGTTATCTAAGTCTATAAAGAAACAAGAAAGAAGCACTGTGACAAGCAGACAGCTTCGATCAATGTCCTGACTGCTTGTGGTACTAGAAGACTCAGCTTTTCTATAAAAGCTGACCCAGATCTTAGCATCCTGGGCTGAATTTCAACAAGGACATTTTATTCTGCCTCAGATTTTATACATATATGATTCTTCATTAAATGCCTTCATCATTTAAAGTTTCTAATGCAATCTTAACTTGTAAAGGCCTGCAAAAAGATGCAGGAAATCAAACTAACATTCTCTATCATGAAGTGACTGTTTTGGAAAGTAGAAACATATAGACAGACAGAGAGATCAAACCTGAATAGGAGCCTCTACTTCCATCTCCACTCGTTTCTTCAAAATAGATTTTTTGGGCATGGATGGGATTTCCTCAGGCCTATACATATACCGAGGCTCAGAATTCTGTAGTGTGTTAGTCAAGCCAGGGATCACGTAACCACTGCCCGAAACATCATGATTCAAGTTTCTGTTACGCTCTTCTTCTTCTCGTTTCCTCCTTGCACGGTCAAGCTCTCGGAATTCTTCATTCAAGTATGATGGGCTCGGGCTTCTACTGCGGCTGCGGCTTCGTCTGCGATAGTTTCGTGTTCCTGATGAGAAACCCTGATGCTCTCCACTCACACCATGCATCTTCTCATCTTTTTCGTACCGTGGACGCTTTATTTCTCTTCCCCTCTCTTCTGGCCTCGATGGGTAGGAGGATTTCCTGAGTTTGTCACCATCTCTGTCAGATCCACGAGGCAGCTCTTCTCGACGACCATAATGCGGACTATAATCTGAGCGATGGAGGAAAACATCTCTGTTGCGGTAGTCTTCATCATGTCTCATAACAAAGGGACTTGAAGGTTGATCTTCATGCGATGGGTATCTCTCAAGGCCTCGAGGACATGAGAGGCCTCTAGTGAATATTGGACCATCAGCCATATCATCCCTGTGTAAGAGAAGCATAGAATAAACATAAGTACTTGAGTTAGAGTGAACTAGTCTTGCTCCTACTCAAGAGTAAGAAATTTCCAAATCAATTTCAGAATAACATCTCCATCACTAACAGAAGCAACATTTTATATACTTAAAGGACAGAGGAGAGGGGGAAACCTATTTTTAATGGAACTATACATCCCTCCTGGGAAGTCCCATGCAAACACAGTGACATGAACAATTTAACGCATACTGCAGGAGAGCCTTGAAAAGTCAATAGGATGGATTTATTTCTGTGAAAGAGAAAGACTACACTTTTTAAAAACAACATTACTAACATATTTCAGACCACAATCCCTTTCCTCATCTCTCCCAGAAAGATGCCAAGGTCACATTTCATATGAATTATTCAAGGTATAATTTAGTTTCACACTGATAAATGCAACCAGATCCTCTTTTTATCTTCAGCTGTGGACAAGAACCACAAATTCTAGCAACATCTTCTGTTGCAACAGATCTGTAGACAGGACTGTCACTAATCACATGAACTACTATAGCCAAAAATAAGTATAGTTTTTGATAAGATATCTATGAACCAGGGACAGTAAATGTAGTATTATTCCTTTGTGCCAGCCTCTGCATTATTACATACAGTGGATGTGCAACTGGCACAACATCAGAATAACTAGCTACATCTCTTGGAGCATCTTCTTTTGGACTGGTTCCTACACACACCTCCAATTAGGAGTACCATTTTAACTAAGGCCTTTTTCCCTACCCCTGAAAACTTTTCTGGGACTGCTCTTTAGATCAGGCAGAAACAAACCAAATCAGTCGCTGTTTTTACTCACAGGTATTTCAAAAATATAGCAAGATCCTCCAAGAATGGGAAGCACATCTGATCCTGAAGTGACATTAATGGGACAGAAACCCATGTCTAACCATGACATCAACTTGAGATAAACTATGTATGATTGCCTGAACCCTCAAAAATTACCTTCTCATACTGAGAAAAGTCCCTCCATAGATCTGAGAAGGGATAAATCAAGCCATGACAAATGACATTAAAAAAAAAAAAAGGCAGATAAATTACAGCCCCAGTTTTTAAAGTCATGAAGAATAACAGACACAGACAACATCTTTTTCTTATTTTTATACTTTACACATGCATATTTAAGAACAAAACCAACACAAAACTTCACTTTATCTCTAACCTGCATCATTGCAAAGCATTTCATGTTATTAGATGCTTTATCAGTCCAACACATCTTATAAGGCAAATAGGGCATACTTCAGTACCCACAGTATTAGATGGTACCTTTCCAGTTTCCAGCAAGCTACACACATCCACCCCCTCCAAAAGCACCAAAATATCTAAAAAGTAGCTAGAATTAAATTTCATACATAAATATTGCTGTTCACAACCTACATAACGGTATGCCTATCCCCAGTGTCACCTTTTCTGAGAGCCCTCTAAACCTGTACAAACTGCACAAACACACCTGGTGGAGTAACGGGTGTATTTCACCATATACCTTCAGCTGATTTTTGTGCACATAATTGGCATGCATGCTTGCCAGGTGTCACCTACAATTTAAATGCTCTGACTGCAGTGACAAAGCAGAAGGAATATTTAATCATACTTCAGAAGAAAGGAACAGTAAACCTACTATACTTACAACTAGAAAGATGATCCAAATATACTCTGAACAGCTAAGATAGAGATTTAAAACCCAAAGATTAAATACAGGTGTGAGGAAAAGGATTACTTGCCTTACAGAAACCATGATTCTCTGAAATATGTTTTCTGCAAATACAGTCCAACAGAGATATGTCCCTTTTAACTGGTTTGGCTGCTTTTAGTCAGCAATGTCCACTACAGGCTACTGCATCCCTGAGAAATGATACAAAGTGGTACCACTGTGACCATTCCAATTCCTTCACCAACACAGAATCTGTGAATTACTGGAATTTGCACTTTCAGAGGGAGAACAGACCATAGACTACATAGACATGATGCCTCAGAGAACTACAATTAGTGAAGATAAGTTTACTTTTTGGCATACTTATTCACTTACACACAAACAGAAACAAATAATGGTATTCTGCTGCCAGCAACCAACAGGACTCCATCTTAACAGACAGCCTTTGAACAGGAAGTCAGATGAGCTGCTCATACTCAAGCCAACTGTCACTCTTGATAGTATGCCAAAAAAAATGCTATTTCAGAGCATAGCTTAACACAGACCAAGTCTCTGCAGTGATATAGTCTAAATTTTTAGATTAACCTCAGATGAAAGAATTGGTGGGATGTTCTGTATAGTTTATGCCAGTTCAGATAGCAGTAAAATGTCTTAAAAATACTGACGAAGGGAGAGATGGAAGACAGGGAGAGGGATAAGATATATTCTTCATTTTGACAGACTGGGATTCTGAAAGACAAATAATTCTAATCTGTTGAAGCAGAAGACTGAAGGTGCTTAGGTGACCTCAATGTCACAGGCCAGCAGCATTCAGAATGCTTACTTAGACATGTGCAGGAGGCCAGCTACCCTAGAAACCTGGGGCAAAGTTCTTACAGATGTTTTAGGATGGACCTGCATGTGGACACATACCCTGAGAAATTCTCCTGGGGCATTCTGAAAATCCACTGCTGCAGGAGAATCCAAAAGCATCCCTGATTTCCATCCTTTGGTACTTTATTTCCATTATAGGCTACTGAACCTCTCTACCATCCCAAGACCCTGCAAATTATAGAGAATAATTTGTAAACGTGATTGCTTGAAATCTCTAAGTAGTCAGCAAAAATAGCTGAGAATAACTAAGATCAGAATTATTTGCTCCGTTTCAAAATTTGAAGAGATATCTTCAGAAATAACTCACTTTTTTTCTCTTTGTTAAAATAAGAATGAGAATGTACATGCCAAATAAGAATGTAGTATGCCCAGCATTAAACCAAATGATGATTCACAAGAAGGGCTACTTTAAAGCCCAGTGATACATATAAAGTCAATGTCCCAGTACCAGGGGAGCCTCTCAGAGGGGAAAAAAAATACATGATGAAAAAATACATAATAAACAATCTCTTTAACCAAATACAAAGTGTCTTTTTAAAACAACCAAAATGGCTAAATAGCGAAGAAATTTGGAAGTCGGAAGCAGTAGGAAAAGCTAAGGGATGACTAGGTTGTCACACACTTTAAGCTTCTCATCAGTGGGCACCACTCAGACAAGTGCAGCCAGCACAAACATACCGGACCAAAAAACCACCAAACCACCAAACAAACAAAAAACCACAAAAAACCAAAACAAAACAACAAAAACCACCTTATGGAGTTCTTGCATACCTACACTCCAAATATAGGGTAAGTCACTTAAAAACTGAGGTGTACAGGGTCTCACTTTCTCTTATTCTCATTCTGATTAATCTGTCACCTCTCTACCTTCTCAGGAGTCTATTTTGACCTTTTTTTTTGCATCTGTGGGTCCTATAACAGAGATAAAGTGAATGTTCTTCGTCATTTTCACTCTTTTGTTAAAATAAATACCACTGTACCTGATGTTACTTTTAACCACACATCATAACCACAAAACAGGTTAAATATAAACCCTCACTGGAGAAGCAGCAGCAGCAATGGGACAAACACACCCTCCTGCCCCACATGTTCTTAATTTGCCTGAACGGTGCCAGTTCTACATACCATTTCCTGCTCCTTCCAACCACTGTACTCTCCCTGGGCATATGCACTCATTTCATGACAGCAGACTGCACAGGGGATTTACAAATCGAACACTGATCCCAGGAGAGCTAAGGTAAAGGCGTAAAAGTGACAGTACTGAAAACTAAACTGTCATTTGGCATTCTGCACCTGCTGAAACTTAATCTTACACTTGAGAAAGACAGGAAATTCACTTATTCAGCTCACTTCTCTCTTTTTCTCTCTCTCATTTTTTTTTAACAGTTGGGGATATTTGCATCAAAACTGGAACTTATGCTTGTTTTGTGCTGGATGCTTATTCCTGATCTGAAACTGCAATTGTCTGCTCTGGACCACAAACTATGACACCTTTAACTTCACAATTCAAGACAAAGTAAACAATTTTATTCATACCAAGTCTTCTGATTTTACTTCTTTTGCCAGATTATGCCTCTTCTCCCACTGAAGGCAAAGATTTCCAAACAGTATCTACTAATATTTATAATTCACTGTTCACCGAATTATTTTTAATATAAAAGATGTCTCTTCATTAATTATGTTTCTCTCCAATTCCAGTCAAGGAACCCTAAGAATTCTAACACTTATTTTATCATGTATGAGACCATCTTGACTACGTTCACTTATCTTTTGCAGGGTTTTTTAAGTCAAAATAATACATTTTCTTCAGGCTACACTAGAGTTTTCTTCTGGACTATTCTCAAAAATTAGGAAAGTAGACTATTCCTCCCAATAAATGAGGAAGCTGAAGCTTTATGCTATCCATAAATAACCTTCCTTTCAGCCAGGATTAGGTAGGTTCATAAGAAACAGAAGGTGGTGGCTGAAACTGTGTGAAACATCAAATGAAGCAGCTCTCTCCTGCAATATACTCTGTGCATTTTTAGTTTATATAGGTTTTAGAAGCAGTTGACAAAAATCAGAGAAGAAATGTCTGGTTGGAGTTACTATGAACACAGGCAGCGAGTTTTGTTCAGGAATCCCCTGCACCACAACTTGCTGGAGGCTGGGGGAGTATTCCAGGGAAGCATCACTACGTGCTTGCCCTCTTACCCTCATTCCCTAGGTATTCACTGGGCTAATTAGATGTGTGGTCTCACCCAGTACAGCCATTCCCACGTTCTTACTGTTTCACACACTTGAATCCCCATCTGCGGAGGACCATACCTGTCACTCAGGTTATCAATTGGTGAGCCCAGTCTATCAGGCAGCCTCCTTCGCTCTGGTGTGCCAATGCAATACCGGTCATTACCAACAGTAATCCGCAAACTCTGTTCCAGTGAAGACTCAGAGCGGAGACTCGGTGAACGTCTCTGTAAATTGAAGAAAGAGTGCAAGCCCATCAATCAGGGAATTTTAATCTCAGCTACAGAAAGGCAAGTGACTCTGCTCTGCTTAACATATGAGACTTGGGGTGGATGGATCAATTAAAAAATCAATCTAGAAGAACAATTGTTCCAAATATTTCAATTATCTTTAGTTACTAAAGAAAGGGAAGGGTATTGACTGCATTTCATTTCTCATCCCAGCTGCCAGTAACACACTCTACATTATCTAGAAGTGAAATTTTCAACTCAAAAATACATTTCATAAAGTACCACTCTGGAAGGTGGAAAACCAGAGAAGTTCAAGAAGTTACAGATTTGCTGCTGTCCTCCTTTCTTTGTAAAAGAGAAGCAGCTAAACAAACATTGCATAAAGAACAGTGCCAGGAATTTCTTAATAAAAGTGCCTGGATTTCTGGCCCCTTCCAGCTTTACTAACAACATGAATCAAAGTATAAACCACTATAAACAAGGATTTTCCTAGAAGTGATGTTTTCAACAGTTTTCCTCACCTCATGCTGCTTTTAGCAGATAAGTACAACATAAGATTAAAAACACCAGTGACTTCAGAATCACCTACTATAACAGAATTCCCATTATCATTTATTATTGGTAGAGCTAAACCAGAGGTCGGTAAAGTTGCCTTTGAAGAAACTACAGCAGCGAAGGCCTGAGCTAACTGCCTCTGCACAGACGTTCCTTAGGACACACAATACAGAAAATGTCATTACTGGTAACTTATGCTTAACTAGTTATGCCTCACATCATTCTAGAATATGGCATTAGAATACAGGAATGATCAAAGTAAGGGGAGTTCCGTAAGAAACAAATAAGACTGCCTGAAGACAGCGATACTTGATTTACTTTCATAAACCAATTTGGTTTAGATTCTGCTTAACAGGAAGCAATGAACCAGCTTCAGTTCTGCCAAACCAGTCATGCACTGCATATTGCTTTCACCACGGAAAACTGCAGCAGCAAGCAGCAGGTGCACTATGTTGTCTGCATCCAACCTGAGAAGATGCAGCAGATTCAGCTCAATCCTCCAAGAGACCAAAAGAACGTAAGTAGTAAGAAGTATGTAATCTCCAACAGGAAAGCAAAAGAATTCCCTCACAGATTTGCCTGAACAAAATTTACTTGTAGTACAAATCTGCACTACAATCCATTGTGCACATAACCTTGTCCTAAGGTAACATATTAGTGATTTCTGGTTTGTTCCACTAATCTGAATCCCAGCATTTATCTGAATACATTTTAATTGCCTTCTAAGACCAACGGTGTTGTATAGCACAATACAATCCTCCAACAGCCTGGCAAAGATACAACATATACAAGGCACATCATACAAACACACTCTGAAGGCTCGCATGTGCTCAGTATAACACGGAATTTTGAGGACTGCCTCAAGAAGTGATTGTCTTGAAGGGCATCTTCTTGCCATTGAGCAAATTGGGCAAATTGGGCACATACATGAAAATCATCTCCAGGATCTGAAGACAGAGAAGTGATTATTACATCTGAGAGCAAACTTCTGGGCAAAGGAAAGAAATAGCTTACATTTAGAAAGTTTGGGATGTTAGGATTGCCTATGACTACCATGCAGATTGCCCAGAGACAGCAGTTCCCATGGTATATGTTTGAACTTTGCTTTTTTTTTTTTTTTTCAGTTTGAGAAATTCTAGTTTTAACAGCTTTTTAAATTGGAGTACAAAACACCACCCCTAGTCATTCCTACCTACACACTGCACTGCATTTTCCTCTCTTCCTGTTCTGGTGCCTAAACCACAGTTACCATTGCCATATAAATGCACAGGTTGCATACCAGCTCTTCATTTCTTCTTTCTCTGTCGACCCAATGTACTCCAGTCCTCTAATCTCAGCCAATTTTCTTAAAAGAAAGCAAAGAAGCTGAGAGAAACTATAAAAAGAACAAGTACGTAGGTCAGCAGGGACAAATAATAGCAACGTGTCAGCTTAGCAAGAACAAACAAAGTCCGCCAAAATCTCTCATTCTACAGCCCTGAGCTTCCTCTCCTCCCTTACATTTTTCAATACTTGCCTCAAACCTTTGCTGTCACTCCGTGCTCTTCCAACTCCCCCAAAGTTTTCCTCAGCTACTAAGAAACTAAAATCATCCACACTTGCAATGTTTATTACACAGCTCCACTGTCAGTCAGTATTCCAGTTATGCGTGAGAAAATGGGTAACAATGCTGATAGCCTGGGAATGCATGAACTCCCATCTCAAAAAAACCCCACCAAAACCCAGAACAACTCCCAGAATCAAGAAAAGGGAATAAGAAATTTTCTAAGGCTGCTCCTTCCATACTCCATTTCATATGAAGGGTAGGGACAATAACTTAAGAGCTCATACTCAAAACTTTTCTGCATTTCAACCTCATACCCTTACCCCATCAGTGTCTTCATTCGACATTCTACATCTTCCACCCTTATGCATATACTCCCCTCTTCCATGTCCTCCTTCCTTGTTGCATCTTAAATTCCTCTTCCTCAGTTTTCTGTCTGAATTCATCTCCTTTCAGTGACAGCTCCAAAATGCCACTTACTAACACATTTGTGTAACTCTCCACATTTCCACACTTTGTATTCTCAAACTTCTGGAGAGTGGGTCTTAAGTCACATAAATCTGAAAACTTACTACCCAAACTTTACCCAGTCATGCTGACCCAACATGTTAGCTGTCTGTTTCATTTTGATCACACTTAGTTCCACTGTTCCGAAAACATTAGCATAATCCCAGCTTCTATCTTTCTTTAATTAATGCTAATTTTGTAAACAGTACTTCTAAAAAGTAAAATCAACATGTATATGTATTTTATGCTTTATAACACCACTTTTAAAGAAGTAGTAGTGTTGGTCAAACACCTGTTGGTGGACAAAAGCTTCCATTGAAAAACTATGCACAATATACACTCTAAGAATTACTTACACTGGGCTTTAGCATATGCAAGAGATGACACAACAGGTTAAAGAGCTATACTTAATTGTCTCAAGATCCCTCTTTTTGTGAGAGCTGCTTCCTAGAAAAAGGTTTTCCTTAAATGCAGTAATATTCTCACAAATAAACAAAAAAATCTATTTGGCTCAGCAGCTCAGCACTAGGCAACTTGCTAAAACCTAATTTCTAGGATTAATAATTTTTCAATCCTTCTCTGAAAATAGAATAGGCAAGAAAAACATCAAGAATCTGCAACGATTTGCAGAGATGAGTACTGTAACTTCAGACAGAAGAGTGCAAGTAACACTGGAAGAATAGCATTTGTCATGAATAATGTTTGTGTAAAGTGAGGGAGTTTGGCAGTTTCCCCCTCCCCCAAAGGGGGAGTGGAAGACTTCCAGTCAAAAAATCCTAGTTCAAATTTCTCCAAGCCTGAAACACTATCACATTTGGCACTGAACGTTTTGTTACAGCCGGCACAGGTTCACAGACTGTCATGGATACAGTGAAATGGCAGACTGAGTGATGGTGAAGTCAGTTTAAGAAAGTTCTGCTCCTGTATCCCAGTTTGTCATCCCCTCAGTTGTGACCATGTAACACTGAGTCACAACACAAACTGACATGAATCAGATTAAAAAATCAGTTACTTTCAACCTGGGTCTTACTAGCAAAGCATTTTGCAGAGCCACACCACAGACAATTTATAGGGCCAAGATAATGGTGAAATACTGCCTAAAAACAAATGACCAGAGGCAACCTTCTCAGCCTGGCTTGTCTTAATTCTCAAATACAACATTATCTTCCCATATCTTCAGGACAGCCCACCTTCAAATAACAAATAGCACCAATAGCTGAATTTTAGCTCCATTAAAATCACCTGTGATCTCTTCTATGGCGATAGCTCCAAAGAAATCCAATAAGAACCTGTACCACCATCATAAAGGGCAATCCCCATTCTCTCTCACCCTGCAATTTCACAAATACAAGTGTGAGCACAAGGGAGGGGGCAGAATACACTGCAGAGTGAGAGGAAAAAGTGAGTGTACTATTCTTTTTAATTGTATGTGTGCTAGACTGAGTGACCATGCTATAGCCTAAAATATCACAGTATGAAAATCTCTTCTTTCAGCACAATATGAACACACAGTGAACCTACTACATACCACAGGTAACAGTTATCAGACAAGACAGTCACTGCACCAAGAAGTAATAAGAGAAAACCCAAGTGAGTGAATGCCACTTGCTCAAAAAATAGTACTGCTATACACTTTGGTTTAGTACAAAGGCATCTGCATCCAAGATGATATCACTTCAGATACCAAACCAGAGTTTACATGTCCATGAGCGAGAAGACCAGAACACCTTGGGCTCAGCTCCCGCTACAAAGTAGTGCCTATCAAAGAAAACCTCTCAATGATATCAATCTGTAACAGAGTCTCCTTTGTAACCCATTAACAGCAGGAAGAACTCAAAGTACTCACTCAACATCCTATTAAAAAAGTTATCTTCCCATAAATTAAACGACATTTATACAGTAACACAAACCAGTGTTAAATGGAGGAAAGTGCCTAGTTACATCCTCTGCCTTAGCAAAAGATAGCATCATCTTTGAGCCTTATCTCAAATTGCTCTAGCCGATAAGAGAGAAATAAAAATGAAATGGAAATTAAAGCAGAAAACATCACTTAAAATGGAAATAATTCCCCCCTCCATTTGGCTCTCTAAGGAACACAGGGATATCGCCCTTCTCCCTCTGCATAGGGAGAGCCCGGGGCCGGTGCAATTCTGCAAGGAGCACGCCATGCCAAGTTTGGGGCCCTGGCCCCACTGCCCCCCGTCCCGCTCTTCAGCCAGCGGCGACACGGGCTGACCCCAGGGCTGACCTCTGGTCCCGCTGAGGAGAGGCCGGTACCGGGAGAGACACCTCCCGTCAAGGCGCAGGGGACAGTGGCCGCCATCGCCAGGGGCTGCGGAGGCCCCCCCGCCGCCTGACAGCCCCGAGGGAGGGAGCAAGTCCGCACCGAGACCCCTCAGCGCACGGCAGTAGTTACCCGGCTGCTGCTGCCGTCTCCATGCTCGTTCCCCCGGCGCCCCCGGGTTCCCCCGGGCCCCGGTCCTCCCGGCGGCGATGGCAAC
>JMFS01080672.1:0-10471 GCA_000699545.1 Podiceps cristatus
TATATCTGGTTTCATTTGTCAATTGGGTGCAGGCACATTTTAACTGATCCTTGAGAATCTGTCTCTTGAGAGTGAAACAGGTGGGAATCTCGTCTGTGCCTCTGAAGCTGGGATGAGACCTGTGTCAACATTCAGCACATACCCATGGGTTACAGAAGCCTGAGGGTCAAGTTGATGGCTCCCTTTATGGGTCTTGTTCCTGGGTGACTTCTCTAATTATTTCAAAAGCTTCTGGTAAAGAAGAAACTTAAACCAAGAGCTGAATATGCACTCAAAATTCTTCATTTTGCTCCACCTGCTGAGCCCTGTGTTTCATAAAATAATACATATAAAACAGAAAGTCCTCTTTTTTAAAACTTTGGTGGCTCACTATATTTTAGGTGTACTTTGTGAGTGGCTCTCTTCACCTTAATGTTAATTTTGTAGCAAATTACCATTTCAGAGGACGTTAAAACAGGCATTTCTTTCCCCACCTTTTCAAGTTTTCCTGTGATTATTGTGAAATATGTTCAAGCTGAGAGATGAGACAGGTTCTGCTGCTTAAACATGCTTATATAAAGCATACTTTACTTCTTGGGCATTGTTATGTTCTTTGTTCCTGTTCAGTGATTCCCCAGGGTTCTCTCAGTGACAAAAAAGTCTGTGGTCTGGCAGGCTTCTGTTTGGAAAGGGTTAGGTTACTTCAAGAAAGAAAAGGTTGGGAAAGAAAAGTGCACGACAAGAAAAAGCTTGTTTCATATAACTAAGTGCAAATAACTGAGGTTTTGCATGCATCTGAAAATGATCCTGGATTAAGATATATGTATATGTGTATATATATTCAGTACTATTGAATTCGGTATAATTCTAAGCACAGATCTTATTCAGAATGAGAGCACATTTTCCTGACATTCCAAAGCACACTCCTCTTGGAATAAGTATCTTAATTTGGATTTCTTTTTAAGGTAAGTAGTCCCAAATAAAGTATATGTAGACAGACATTATAGGTACTTGTCTATGAAAATAACTTGTTCTTGATTAGAAACAATGGAATATTACGCACGAAGGATGTTTAGGAAGCATCAGAGTCAGCAGAATCAGCACCACAAAAGGTGGTGCAAATGCATTTTAAGGAGGATGTTATGGGATAAGTTCAAGGACTGTAAAACAAGCAAATTTATATCTGTCTTGAATGGTAAGAGAACTCTAAAGACATTAACCTTGAATGCTGAAATCTATCCAGGTATGAAACCTAGTTATTGACAATCATGGTGCTTAAATAAGCTTAGTTGCTTAAATACAAACATCTAATGCATATATTTGTAACTATATCTATATCTCTTTATCTGTGTTATATTTATTGTATACAAGACCTATGGGAGACCTTCTCCTTTCTGAACCAGCAGCTGACAGCAACTGCATCTCAAATGGCAATAGAAACCTCTGTTTAAGTGACTGAATTCCATCTTTGATGCCATTGCAGGTATTTTTATTTCTGTTTATGTAAGAGAAGCTATGTTGAAATTTTCTAAATAAAAAAATAAAGTACATAAAGCAGTGTATTGATGTAGTCTAGTTTTCTTTGGAAATAAAATACAAGTGATACTGATATGATTTGATGAGGTTTAGATTCCAGCAGGATGGCTGATTCCATCAGTCTTTAGTACTACCCAAATTTCCCTGGGCAGCTCTGCTGTTCAGGTTCTGGCCTCTTATAGCTTCTCACATCACACGTCTGTTGTCATTTACTCTAGTATAAAGTTACAGTGGATATACACTGGAGAGCACAGTCTAGCCCAGAGTCCGCAAATTACTTTGTGTATCTGCTTTTAAAGCCAGTCTTTACTCTCTCTATGAATTCAAATGGCTAAACTGATTTACATTCAGACTTCAGTTATTTCTTGTATGCAGATACATTTATTTGAATAAAAGCACAAAATATTATTTGACATATGAAAAAAATCAACAGGCTCAAGAGGTATAATGAAAATTAGCTATGTTGAAGCATTTGGAGAGCTTGAAGTAGAAGTGCTGTCTGTGTAACTTAAAAAATTGGTACTTTGTTGTAAATGATCATTATAAAGTAACCTAAAACTCATCCAGTTGTGATGACTGCTCTCCTGAGTAGCATCACAGCTGGCCAGAACTGAAGAGTTATTCTCTCTAAGTGGAAGCTTCATCGCCGGTGAAACAGGCTCAGGCAAGAGGTACGTCGATAAGCAGGTTTGCGCATTGAGTGGAAGCTGTGCTAGGACGTGGGAAGAGCGATGCGACGGGGTGAGGGCTGAATGGGCAGGGTCAGCGCCAGTCCCACACTGCAGAGCGTCGAGGTACTGTGGAGATGGAACAAGAAGAAGCGATATGTGTAGACACAAAGTAATGACAAGGCCTTTACACGTTACCAGACCACAGAGGCCAGCATCTGGGAAGAAAACATGGAAATGGAAGAGCCTTAATGAGACTGTGATGACCGGTTGTTTACTCAACTACAGCACAAAACTCATTAGTATCAGCTCACTGCCCCTGTGGTGTGCTGTGAGGGAACTCACCTAATTGCCTGAGTTCCTGGAGATGAAAGATCTCTTCCCTTGAATAAGCAATGATCTAATTAGTGCACTTCTGTGCAGCGTTTCTGGTTCTATATCTTTCTCGTATTTTGGTACCATGTTATGTGGTATCCAAAGGCAACAGCATCGAACTCTTTGGACACTTAACATATTGTGCTAGCCTTTAAAGAAAGGTTTTTCAGAACTGAACTGCCATGGGAAATTTTAATGACTCAAGGTACAGATTATACATTCCGCTTTGCCACAAAGCTGCAAATGAAATAGATTTATTGCATAACATTTCTCTGAAAACAGTTCGACTGGTAGACTATTCAGGAAGAATACTACAAAGAATGTGAAAAAACCCAGAGAGCTAACCAAAAATGGTTTTCCCAGTGCTCTTGGCTTCTACACAATAGAAGATTAGAATAATTTATGTGCTATGACCTATGAAAATCAGTGGATGCCATCTGCAAGACCACCTGCAATGAGATTCAGTTGTGAATTCGAGATTCCTCAGGTACAAAATATTATCCGTGACAAAAATGGCAAATGACTGGACTGAACAATCAGTACAGTTTATGTGGATTTAGAGAAAGTACAGGATGAATGGTAGCAACGAAAAGGGCAAAAGGAGAAATGTTCTTCAGGTGAAAATGACTGGCAGGGGATATGTGTTATATATACATATGAAGCTCTTTGTTACGCTTGCTTTGTAACTCTCAGCTTCTCCAGGGATGTTTTATACTCCTAGCTACACTGGTGAGTCATCTGGCCAGTCTGAACTTCAGCTTCTTCATCTGTCAAAGTGGAGAATAATACTTCTCTAGCTTGCTGGAGTGTTATGACATAGAGTCCCTAAAACACTGTGAGTTCCAACGTGGTAAAATACATGGGAATGCAGAGGATGGTCATTACTATAATTCTCTATGCTGTGGGGGTTTTGCCCAGAGACATATCTACCACAGGTATTTCTTTGATAAGCTTGTTTGAAGTGGTATGCCAAAAAACCTTTCAGTTTGTAAGAGACTGTTTGTGTGTGCTTTGGAGCATGCCAGAACATATCTGAAAAGCAAAATGCATTTTCCAGGTCATTTCAGATCACAGTGCATCCAGACAACACATAGCTGCAATACATACACTACCTTTACGCGACCAGCCTGACAGAAGCCTTTATTACCTAACAGCAGGGGGGAGAGAATGAATCCTGTCCGGTCTCCATGTGTAGAGTGTGTGGCTGATTGCAGCTGGAGCCTCTCTACAGCCCTTACGCAGTTTGCCCACCACTGCGGTAGCTGCTCCATAGCTGTTATGGAGAGACAAAGTGCTCGCAGGACCTGAATTTGCCCAATGCCTAAACAAAATTTTGCATATTTTCCCAAGGGCTCTGCTCCTGCTCCTAGGACTGCCTTACACAGCTGCAAACCCTCCCACCCATCCCATGTCTCCCTTCCCTTACCTCAAATCTCCTCACTCCCGCATTCAGACTCTCTCTGCCAAGGCCTGCTCTTGCTGAATTTGTCACAGGCAGATCTTTGCCAAACAGCCCATCTTTAACAGATTTTCATGCCTACATCAGACTAAGGAGAAGTTCCCATGCCCTAGTTCAACACTGGCTTTCACATACCTTTAGAAACCTTCTCTTGCCCTGATTTAGATGCGTAAGAGATGGCTTACAGTTGTGAATGCAACTGTGATCCTCAGTTGCAGATAAGTAGTCATCTTCAAAAGAGAACATGTATAAACACAGTGAAGGTCTGGTCAGACGAGTGAGCAGAAGAACTTGGAGAGCTTTTAGGCGCAACTAAGTACCCTCCTGTAGTTAGCAGTAAACTCTGCCAAACCATTAGGAGGTGCAACCCCGTACCATTTGTCTTGCAAACTGCTTTTGAATGGTGAGGAGAATGAGTAAATGTGTAGAAGCACCATAGACACTGAAGCACTGCCCAGAGTGAGATTATGCAGAGTTGAAAGTTTCACAAAATGGATGAGAGTCTCACGCTTTGTGCAGAAACAAAATATAAGCCAGGCTCAGCCAATATGGAGGCATGCCATCTTAGTAATTCAGTATGGTATGAAAAGTAGAGAGAATTGGGGGAAATTTGTTTCGCCTGCTTTTCATGTGTTAACCCCAAGCTATTGGTTCAATGGCATATACATAAAATCCATATGACTAGAGACTGAAGTCCCGCTAACCTTGACATTGCATGTGCTTCTTTCCATTGAGTAGGTAAACTGACATTGGCTGACTAGTAGTGACTTGAGTTCACATCTTTCTTGATCATAGGTATAACTAAGAAGGGCGCTCAAACACAGATTTTCCTCAGAGAGGAGCACAGGGAGAAAAGGGAGGCTACTGTGTCTTTTGTGGCATGTTTGGCCAGTCACACTGCACAGTTTATTCACTCCATCTAGCACTGTAAATGTATAGTTTAAGTGATGATGCTGCTAAATACCCTTGTTTCTTTATCAGGCAGGTATTTATAGAAAATTATTTGCAGCAGACTTTCTCAAGCAGAAAACAGTTAGGTCTGTTCAATTAGAAGCACCCATTTCACAAGCATTTTCTAACCCCTTACATAGGGAGGCTTGCATCTGAGTGGATTATTCATGGAGTATTCTCAAAGCATAAAGCTGTGCCAGAATGAACGATGGCTAAAGAAGTACGGTGAATTTCTTAAAATGAATGGTGGATGTTGGTAACCCACACAGAACTGCGAGCAGCAACTGGAAAGCTCCAGCTGAGTGATGAGAATTAAAGAACAAGCAGAAGTTCAGTCACTCTGATATTTATTGCAGCAAACTAAATCTTAAAAATTGCTAGTTATCTTGGAAATGGCTGTGGATTAGTCAGGCTGTAAAGCTGTCAGATTTATTAAGGTATGGGCAGTGAATTCATGCCTGTTTTCAGTGATGTGAGAAAAATAGAAGGCAGTCATCAAAAATGTCTTCAAAAGGAAATGAGCTGGCTATCGCATTGAAAATGGCTGTTTTGTCTCTTTGAATTCTGGTCTGAGAAACAAGCTTTCATACTGATTTCAGGTTTGAAGGCACAGGTGATTTATGGCTGTCAAGATTAGCCTAATTACCTGACTTGTTCATGTGTCGCAGTGAATAGACTGCCAGTTTGCAGGAACTGAAAACTCTGTCTTTGAACTTACAATAAAACTGGGGCAATGAAAAAGCAAGTGTGACTTACAGGACCAGAAATTGCTGCTCACTGCCAACCCTGGAATTTTTCCTCACAGAAAAGTAATTGAAAAAGTATTCCGACCACACAAATGACATTGAAGAACAATTACCTAAATTTGGTTGGGAAGTTTAATGAATTTGGTTTTGACAGTATAACTAATGGGATTTTGATTGTGTACCATTCAGCACAGAAGACACCATCCAAGATGACTTTCCAGGAAAGGAACAGAAAGAAGTGGTTAGATTGTGATGTGACAGTACTCTCATAGTCAGTCTCAGGAGTGTCCCCAGTCTTTTGGCTGAGCAAAAAAAGAAAGTAAGTTGCTGAGCTTGATAGTACACTTCAATCATCTTGATACCTTGCATATATTACAAAAATCTGGGTTTATTTTTCTTTCTCACATGCCATTTGGATGGCTGTCTAAGGTCGTGGCTGACTTGAATTTGGTGGCAGCCATTTTCTCCTTTGCCATAAAACCTACCGTCTCGGGTACTTGCTTCACTCTGACTTCTGAGCTGAAGAGAGGTTTGAACTCATATGTCCCATATTTCAGGAGGATGTGAATGTGCACCAGGAAGCCAGTGACCACAGAGCCAAAAGAAGATGAGGTATGAGGCAACCTAATTATAACCTGATGTTTAGAGCACTCCTGTGGGACAGAGCCCTTATGTGATCATCCCTCCAGAGCAGTCGTTAGTCTGAAACCAGGTTCTCTTTAGCTGTGTTAGATGGCTCAGTAGCTGCAGAGGACAATGGATCTACCTCCCACTCATTCCAAAATTGCACTCTATTTCTGATGAGACCCTTGTTCTGTGTTGTTCATCCTTGGAGCCATGGGAAGACACGACGGGTTACAATGTGGGAGGTTATTTTGTTTATGATAAGCCATCACCCAGCGTCACGTCTGCCCGACCTCTGTGCCAAGGTATATTCTCTGTCTCTGTGGGTTGTTTTTTTTTGGGTTTTGTTTTTTTGCCAACATGTTAAGGCTCCTTTGTCTCTACATGAGAAAGCCAAAGCAGTGATGAGTGGAGCAGCTCAGCTTGGAGTCTAGCTGGACAGCTGTGGCAGAGCTTGAAGTTAAAGTGAGTTTTCAATTTAACATCAGCTATGAATTATACATGACTAACGAGGAAAGAGCAAAGGAAAGGAGCTTCAGTCCCCTCACTTCATCACATAACTAGCTATTTAACTTCACTGAAGCAGAATGCTCCTGGTCTGTCACTCTGTTCAACCCTGAAAAGGACAGCAAATCACAGTGAGCTCATCCAGCTCAGAAACGCCACTTCTGAGAAGCGATGGCCTCAGTTAGGCCTACCTCCCCGAGGAGGCCAGAAGTTCAGATCCGTTTCGCTCTCAGGACATGCTGTAAAGGCTCCTACTTTTGACAGACTTCAGAATGGCATCACAGCAATACAGCTGGTATCTCAGAGGGCTGTTTCACTCTGTGCTTTCTACCTGTGTAGATGAGAAAAGAGTATTTTGTTTTTCATGAGATTTGGCCTTTACGTATATTCTTAAAAACTGCCTATCGCTCTGCTTAAGCATTCTCAGTGCCTTGCAAATGAAAACAGAATAAATAAAAGCACAAAAAGCCCTCTCTTTAATAACTTAATGGAAAACAAAGAGCGTAAGGCTGATGTAATTGTATGAATGGGATCCGGGATTAACTGACCAGAGGCTCAGGGGGTGCTGCACTGATTTTGTCATGTGAATATTCTCCCAACTTTCTGCCTAAGTGTGTATCCAAAGAATTTTGGGGATATATCTCAAAAAATAAAGTGTATCTTTTCCACCAGCCATAAGCAGAGTAAACTCCAGTATTGGAGTGAATAACATGACATTTCAGCTTGGACCCAATTATAAACTTCAAAGACCCTTCAAAGATCCTGAAATCTGTGTTAAGACAAAATCCCTATTTGAAGTCAGTTCCTATAGGGAATTGGAGGATATTTATATTCCAAAACTCACACTTAAATTATAAAAGGAGTGGCCTATTTTATGCTTGAATACAGCTCATTAGAGAAATCTCTTAATGAATATTTTTCAATCATCTAGCAGAGAAAATCAAAGCACATAGGGTATACTATAAGATTTGCATGAGTTGCTAGATACTCTAGTGGACATGTGCTCTGCAAATTGTGTGCCATTAATAGTTTTGTGCTCATTCATTGGCATATGATTTAATAATAATTTCAGTAGTGAATTTCTGTAGTATGTATATTATGAAAGAAAAAAAAATACATGAAAGTAACTATCATCTGTGCTGCTCTAAAGCAGCATCTCCGAAGACAGTTGCATAATTAATAGTAGCATGATTTTTACACATACTAATGAATTTTCAAGATCAAAAATCCTTAAAAATCCTGTTCATTTCTCTGATTTACCGAATTTCATTATATGAAACAAACTGCTACAGAATCTGTCTCCCCTTCCTCTGTCATCTTGAAATTTATATTTCTTTCTTCCTTGCGACTCCAGCTTCAACTAAAAAGGATGAAAGGTGATAATAGTCTGATGACTATTTTCTTGGCAGCTGTGCTCTGTAGGTTTGAACACTCTCAGGGCAAGAGAAATATAGAACATCTATGGATGAGTGCCTGACCAATGGGATATTCTTTATAGGGCAGTCCCAGGCATCTTCAGTGATACTAGCTATGCATTTGTTTGAATACTATCCATTTTAGATGTGCTCAGCGTGGAGAGGATCCTGAAGGACACCTATATGAGAAGACATTTAGGCAAAATATTCTGAAAGCAGAGAAAAGACACACTAAGAACATTTTTTTAAAGTACATAGAGATTTAGGCTATGTCAATTTTAGGGACAACTACATGAGCCCCAACTTTCAGAAAAAGCTGAGCTCCTGGAGGCTTCAACTTAGACTTACTGAGTCGTTCATATTTGGAGAATCTAGGAAATCAGACAAAACATCTCTCTGCCATAGGGGCCTTTTTATGTTTAGTAAATTGGCATGTCCTCACAGGGAGAGAAACATGGGACTTTACTGTTTGTATTGATGATGACTTCCTATAAAGGAAGGAAAATTTCATTAAGATACGGCAGGCAAGACAACCAAAATACGTATCAGTCCTTATATATAAGTGCAGTGTGAACCATTACTGCTTATCCAATTTCTCTCTTATCTCCTCACAGAATAGTGGGGGGGTTAGTGGGGATTTTATTTTAATAAGGATAAATTCAGGCTTCTGTGGAAAACAAGAGCTAGATAACTGGTGAACAACTTATTCTGTGCAAGATGTACCACGGGTAATATAGCTGCATCTGCAGGACTGAAAAAGTATAACAAAAGCGTGTGTACTCCCAGGCAATCTGTTGCTATAGGGAAGGAGTAACTGGTTACCCATGAAGCCAGTAAAACAGTTAAAACACCAGTAACAGATGATATCTTCCTTTCAGACTGATTCACTGCTGACTTGACCTTCTTTGTTCACTTTTTCCCCTGTGCTGCAGGAGAGGGGGAGTGATGCGTGAGGCGGCTTGCTCCAGACCCCTGAGCTGAAGAGGAGGCAGGGACCACAGGCCTGGGGCTGCTGCGCTTCCCCGTCGTGTGACTGGGAACATGAGCTCTGCCAGCAAGGATGCGAGGAGTGTGGAAGAAGCCTGTTTTTCTGTCTTTACTCCTCTCAATCTCCAATTGGAAGAATAGAAACAAAAGTAACTGTACTGAATATGCAGAACAAGTCTATTTCTTCTCGCTCCATGAAATTATTACTAAAAATTTTTTTAAAACAACAGAACATTCTACCTTTTAGGGGAAAGTAATACAGAATTAATTTGGCTTCTTGTCTGCTCTTTGCCTCCCCAGTAAAAAAATCTGGGGGATCTCTCACTCTACTCTGATGGAGTAGAGTGGACAAGTTGTAGCAGCATCCCCATCAGGGGCAGATCTCTCCTCCTCTCTCCCTCCCTGAAAGATCCAAATTCCTACACTAATTTACTTGAGCCTTTCTACTCACATTCATATCTGTTCTGAAGGCTCAGCAGACTCTTCACTCTATGTGCAAATCTTCTCTCCCTGCCTTCACTACCACTGATGCCACTTCTAAGTGCCACATGGTCTCGTGGTCTTGTCTTCCCACACTCTCCAGGGACACCCATAGTTGAACTCCTGCCTAACACACACCCACATGCATTATCTCTTCCCTTAGATGTAGTTTTATAAATGCCTACCATGAGTAGCCTGTTGCAAGAATTATGCTCACTACACAGTTTTTAATCATAAAATGACATCTAAACTACTCTGAGTAGGGTACACCATCTGCTTACTCAGTATTTTCAGTGTCTGCCCTAGCAAATTTAGGGACTGCCTGGGGTGGGTCATTACTCAGCTACCGAGGCTGCGAGGGCAGGGAGATCACAAAGGATAAATCCACATCAGGCAGTGTAGCTGCATGCAGCATGTCAGACCGTCTGCAAATGAACTGGCGCAAAAACTGCAAGGGTTATAGCCATGTCAGAATGATGCATCACCTAAACTTGCCCCAGTAGAAAACTATTAATTTATGCTTTAGGGAGCCAAGCTAATATCTCAGTGAGACAGTGCACTGTACTATTTAATTATATTTGCTTAACCAGCCCTAGCATGGGGCTGTGCCATGGTTTAGCCCCAGCCGGCAACTAACCACCATGCAGCCATTCACTCACCACTTGTCTTAGGTGGGACAGGGGAGAGAATCGGAAAAAAACCTCATGAGTTGTGATAAAACCAGTTTAATGGGACAGCAAAGGA
>KL275059.1:3939-23747 GCA_000699545.1 Podiceps cristatus
CCCCCGAAATCAGTCTGAGCACCAACATGGCATCAGGATCTGGGGCAGTATCACCACAGGGGAAATGAATGGGAAGGGGTTGATGAGAGGTTTGGTTTTAATCATGCAAATTAATCTTGGGTAAAACATCATTTCATAACCCCCATGTGCATGAGCAGATGTCAGGGTGTTTCTCTCTGACTCATGCACATCCATTCTCTTCTGGTTTTGGGGTGCCTGCCCTCATCTGCAATGAGTTATCATGACAGTAAATTCTGGGAATAGTGTCAGGGTTCCCTGTTTCTTGTCACTCCCTGTGAACTTCCTTACAGTGGGAGCTGGTGATCCTCAGCAGTGACTGCAAGCAACAGGGGTAGATAGGGGCCTGAGCTGCTGCCATTGAGATTAAGGACCATGGGCATCCAAACCTTTGAGAAATGGCTACATTTTTAGAAAGGTGAAAATTAGACCAAAGTTACTGAGATGTATTTGAATGGGACATTGATATTTTCTCAAAGGTGCAACGGCAAATCCCTTCACTTTGCTGAGAATGGGTTAAATAGTTATCACTCAAGAAGCCTACTGGGCTGGCAATCCTTGCATGTTTTTTGAAGGGCAGTGATCAGCACTGAACACAAAGTCACTGCTGCTACACAGGCTTGGGACTGGCTCCTACTGCGCTCCTTCAGTAAGTTTGATGCTACTTTTGCTGTGAGTCTTAAGCTTCTCAGGCAGCAGGTCTGGCTCTTCTAGATTCCTGCTTCTCTTTTTTAAATTCTGCCAATTTGACATGTGTTTGGAAATTTGTGTCCTACCTTTTCTTAACCAGGAACTCGAATGTCAAAAAGGCTTAGTTATAAATCTGGTAATTTTGTGCAAAAGTCTCCCAAGATTTGGTTTATAGCTTTGAATTTTGGTTCTGTGTGAAGGTGCAGGAGCTGGGTGCATTGATGGGTTTGTAGAATGAGAAACTGGACGGCATTTCTAGTTTCAGCACAGCACAGTTTCTGCTACTTTCCCTCTGGCCTTGGGATTGCAGTTTGACCCCATGGGGCTGAAAGCCAAAGCCGCAGGAAAAATGAGAGCAAGCTGCAAATTATTATTCATTAGTTACTGTTATTCTAGTGCACTTATATCTAAAGGCCTGTGCATATATTTAAAAGAGCATTACTGTCTCTTAGGAGAAGAATTAAATTCTCTTGTTCTTGAGTTTAAAACTAATTGCTTCTGCAAAATTAAATCTGGGGTGGTTGCTTTGGAAGTGCAACATTTCCTCGCCTTCCATAAATGAAAGCTTCAGATTTGTACAGAGCTTGTGAGAAATAATTATATCAATGTGTTATGAAGTCTTTCCCTCTTCCAACAAGAACAGAATACCCTGAAATTTGGACTAGTAGGATTTTACACTGTTCCCCTAAAAAAGAAACAGATAATTAAATGAGAGCGAGAGAGGGGGGTGACCTCTCCAAGGTGTATCTTCCACCAAAACTGACACAAGTATGGGTGAAAATTACTGTTCCTTGGGTGAAAATCTAGACTAACTCCTTTGGTGTTGGTGGATTTACAAAAGCGTCAGTAAGATGAGGATATGGCCTTAGGTCCTTAGCCAAATTTTCAAGTGGTCGCTATGTAGGAATTGAATGTTATCATCTAATTTAAGTACAATAGTCCTAATTTGGATAAGGATTCTTTTTAATGTGATAAACTTGGTAAGATCCCCTTGTTTTTAAAGTTAGTTACATGATTGAATATTTATTCTTGATATCTCTTGACTATCTCCTGGAGACAAATAATTTTCCTTTTAGTGTATCAATTTTCTAAGGATAGGAAAATGTAACTTATATGCACAAACAGCATTTGTGTGCTCTGATCACATGGAATGACATCTGTTTGCCCAGTTCTTATGTGTAAATTACTTTTGGGGAGGTAGACTGGAAAACCTGAAATATGAAAATTGACAGGTTGAAATTGAAAATGACTGTCTCAGAAGAAGAAAATGTACAAAGATAAGGAAGAAACGGTACGAGACTGGTTTGTCTTTATCATTTGAGTGGATTGAGGGAGTTTGCTGTGTGGCCTTGGCTTGTGCTTGAGAACCAGGCAGTCACCCCCCAAACCTTTGCCAGGCTTTGCGGGTCACACCAAGCCTGTTCAGCCCCTCTTCTGAGAGATTTGCTTTGGGATGGGGCTTGGGGCTGGATCTCTGCTCACTCGTCAAAGTCCATAGGATACCAGAGCCATTAGAAATCCTTCAAACCTGTGTGTTGAGGCTTGCAGGAAGTCTTTTGGAGGGTATGACAGAAGCTGGCCTTTGATCTCAGGTTCTCATGAGAATACCAAAGTAAATGAGGCATGGGACATGCTCTGAACAAGAAGGATTCACAAGCAAGATCAAAGCTATCAGGCAGGAGCACATCCTTCAACAGAAAAAGCAGTTCCTGAGGTACAGCACAGAGGGATTTCATTACTGTCCTCATCATGGTGGGAGCAAGAGACAATAAGAAAAAAAATGAAAATGCCTGTACAAGCGTGTTCTTCCATGCAAATACTGAGAAAATACTTTCAAGATTATTCTTCAGGCAATAATGAGGCCCTGCAGCCATGTGTGTCTGCTTGTGTGGCAGTTCTGTGTCCAGGGTGTTGATTTCTCTCTCCATGGAGTATATTTTTAGCCATTATCAAGTGTTAAATGGAAATACAAAAAACCTACTGTAATTCCAATCTCATCTCATGATTCTTTTGTACCGGCACCTTTGGTCTTATTCCAGTGGGGAAGGTTGCTTTTGTGCACTCTGTGGCATCACGTGCCATTTCTTCTTCCTCTGAGGATGGAGAAAGCTTTGATGTCTGAAAACATATTCTCTATTTTGCAGTAACTTATGCTTATTTTTTTGGTTTTGTTTTATTTTTCAGAAAGTGTAGGGACCATTATGCTTTCAGGTCTTTATCTGTGTAATTTTTGTGAAGGTATTGCAAGTATAATTGAATTATTTTGGGAACCCATGAATTCAGATGAGGCAACAATAAAGGGAACAGGGTGATTAAGAAATTGTGATTCATTTGCTGTACATCATTACTGCAAAAGCTTTGTTGCTGGATTCCTTGTGGACGAAGTCACTGAACTATGATCATATTTCAAAAAATGAAAGGGGACAAAAATAAAAAAGCACTAAAACAAATTAGTAGATGTCTTGAGGGACATGATTATTACTGACTGACTATGTTTTGTATCATAAATGTTCCAAAGGTCTGGCAGTTTAAATTTTACATCCATGAAGGCAAAACTCTTACTGGTTATCAAAACCTTTATTTTGCTGCTGCTATTATATTCTCTTTGAAGTTCCAAATTGGCAAGAAAAAAGGTGAAATTGTCTTTTAATGATGTTTCTAAAAGATAGTATAAAACTGTCGAAATACCATCTCTTACAAAAAGAAGTCATCTAGGCATTTAAAACTTTCTTTGCCTTAATATTACTGTTATTTAATACAATGACTGATATGCTCATACTCTATGCCCATCATGATATTGCATTGTATTTTGTACTCAGATTTGAAGCAGAATGGATAATTAGATTAAATGAGTGTAGATCACTCAACAAAAAACAGTTAGGTAAAGTCTTCCTTAAGCAATATTCTTCCATGTGGGTAAGCAAAGGTACCACTGGTGGGAGGCTGCACTGGGGCTGTAAACAGTGAGCCACACGGCAAGTGTGAGCGATCCTCCTGCAGTGACAATCTGGAGACATTTAGTCTGGAGTAACTGGGACCTGGCTGTGAAGCTGCCTGATGCCTAGTGTGACTTACCCTTTTGTCAGGTCTAGCCTTTTGTCAGGTGCTCTCTTCTGCACAGTAAGTGTTTAAAAACTCATGTTTCTGTTACTAAACTATATTACCATAAAATATTGCTGCCTGCCATAACGATGTTAAGTGCTTGCCTTGTTTGAGATCAGTTTATGGACAAACGACAATCCACACGTGAACACCCAGTTCATGTCCTGTGAAACAAAACAGTGGGTGCTGCTGCCACGTACATTGAGCAAAGCCAGTGCGGTCTGGAATAAAAGCACCTGTAGGTGCCCAAGAGGCCTGACCTTGGAGAATTTTGCTCGTAATACTTTTATCTGTCTATATAGTATTATACAACCATTAATCGATCTACATAACATGATACAGATAGATACGGAAAACAAGTTTTGGATGTTTTCTGCGTGGCTTAATATACCTTTATTCTGTGTGCATCTTATTGAAGAATGTTGCTATATGAGTGTGCAGGGTTGGCCTTTTTTCATTCTCCTATAAGAGATTGGAAGGTGAGGTTGCCTTTTCTGATGGCAAGGTTGGAAACCATCTTTGAGGCCCTTCTGTTTCCTTTGAGCAGGTTCATAAAGTGCAAGGAGAATGTGGGATATGAGCACCATGTTAGGGGGGTTTCACTGGCAGCCTGCCATTGCTTGGAGCCTGCTGTGGCCATGTGCTGTCCTGGGAGTACCACTGCTTTCCTAGGAAGGCAAATAAGGAATTAAGGCAAATAAGGCTGGGCATTAGTGTTATGACCATTAACTGGACTGGAAGAGGAGAGGCTGCTGCCAGCATATTGCTGAAGTTCATAAATATGTGTTTTGTGATGTGCATCAGCTGCCTCTGAGCTCTGATTCCTGTGAGCTCTGCGGGTGGGAGTGCTGAGGGGTGTTCTGAGCCCCCAGCACTCAGCGCTGATAACAGTTTTCTCCTAGTTTAACATGGCACAGGGGAGAGCTGCTGCTGGGAGCAGCAAGGCAGAGCTGGCCCCTGCTCCATACCAAGTGCCTCCTCTTTGTCTCACTGTGACTGGAGGAAATGCTTAAAAAGGGAAAGACACTGACTTAGGGCTGAGGGAGAAGGGAAGAAAACAACCAAACTAAAAATTGCATCTGTGTAACGGTAGGTCTGAAGTTTTGCTGGCAGAATATAAATAATATCAATTGGGATAAGATTAATCTCTCACATACCTGAGTGACACAAAGCAGAGTGTGATTTTGGCGTGTGTGCAGTGCTGGCTCCTTCTGCTGCCTGTCACAGTGAAGGAACACGGCTGCTGGATGAGTCCCAGGGGAGTGAGGATGCAGGTTTGCATTCAAGACTGAGGTAAAGCCTCATACTTGCGCTCCGTAGCTGTGCAAAAAGTTTTGCACCTTTGCATGAATGTGGTGCTGAGGAAGGACTCTAGTCTATTGAATTTTGACATGTGGGGTCTTGTCCTGGGGGAGCAGTTGCACTGTGAGCTGGAGGGGGTGAGGGGATTTTCTGTATGCAGAATAGTTTCTTTTTTATAGAGCAGGTCAGAAAATGTTGCTCCTTTGCTCTTCTTCCTCTCTCCCCTCAAATATATTTTTCAAAGCTAGTAGGATCTTTCATGAAGAAGGTCTATGTCTGACCAGTCTTAAATATCTGAGTTTTGACCTTTTTTTGGTGTGCATTTGCTCTTTACTACCCTTTTTTTCCCTTGTTTGTATGCTTGCCTTTTCCTCTGTGGAAAAAAGACAATTTTGTTCTATAAAAGATGCCCAGTTGTTAAGTGACTTCGCTTTTGAAACAAAGGCTGTTTTAATACACTTTCATGCAAAGCTTTTATCACTTTCAAATCTGTTGTAGCATGGCAGGATAGTGCTCCTACATGGCTGCTGTGATTATTCCTGAAATCCTTCAAGTTTAGGTAGCACTTGCAAGATCCACAGCTGACTTACACCCTCCCCGTGCCAGGTAGACTGGCTGGGCTTGTGAGTCTGTAGATAAACACGTGGTTTGGCTTGCTGTCATCATGTTATTTATTATCTGTGTTAAAGTAATTCCTTATGTAGGTGTTTGCTCAAAGACAGACATCTTTGACAAGGTATCAGGTCTGTTTGAAGCCTTAAAAGTATTCACAAAAATGTTGTGTCCTGATCAAAACGTTCTCAGCTAAGGATTGTATAAGGTCATAGTTACAGTTGGGGACAAAAAAAAGGTAAATTACGTGGAAGTGTGTGTATTATACATATATATATATTTATGTAAAATAAGCATGATGCTCCTGGATATGATTGTAGTCCTCCATGTTCAAGGAGTAGTCCAGCAGGACACTTTGCCAGTGCTGAGCCCAAGCCCTGTGGCAGCTCTGTGTGGCCAAGGCACTCAGTTCATACTTGTTATTTTACCATTCCCTAGCACGGAGCTGGAAAGTGTCAGCGCAACCACAGCCACCAACACAACACTGCAGGGAGCAGGAAAGCTCCACAGGATATACTTCAAGGATGTTTAAAGAAAACTTTAAATAGTATATAACAGTCGTTAGTGGGATGACTTACAACAGCTTACTGAAAAAAATAAAATGTATTAATAAATGTATTTCTGTAATTCAGCTTTTCCTTAACAAAGGAGCTCACCAGCCGGGGATCTCTTGTCCTTCCTGTGTGTTGCCTCCTAAACCCAGTGGGATTTAGTGGTTTATTGACTCAAAGGAATAATGTGTAGGAGCAGCAAACTCTCATCTTTTCTCCTACAGAAGACAGTACTTTCTGTCTTCGAGAAAAAAGTGTACACAAAGTGTGTTGCAAAGCTGCACACAAAGTGTAATTCTTCCTGACCCCTCTAAAGTATACCCCAAAGCACGATACTTTACTGACCTCATTACTTCATCTTGCATAACTAGTTATGCTCACAGTTATACAATTATTCAGTCCTTTTGAAATTCTGCATCTACAGGATTGGTTTCAATAGTCAGAATAATGAATTTTATAATCTTTTGGAGAACAGCAAGGTTAAGAGATTAATGCAGAATTTGGTGGTGAACTATTTTAAAAAACTCAGTAAATTTATCTTGACAAGGACATAGAACAGAAATAAAACACCACTCAGCTGTCTTGAGGGTTTTTTCGGGTGTGGGGGTTTTTTTTGGTTGGGTTTTATTTTCTTATTAATATTGCTTATTCCTTGACATCTGGTTCAGTCCTGTCCTTCCTACTGTATAATCTTTCTGCAGCAATAAGATTATGATGTAACTTCCTTCTAAGTCTCCTAAAATGAAGAACCTGATGTTTATATATAGCTTTTGCTGTGGCTGATATGCAAAACCCAGCACCCTCCAAGAGGCGGGGCATCTTCCCTCTGAGTGCACACTGTACAGCTCAGGTGGCACACAGGGCAGGTTTTGAGAAAGATACCATGAAAATCACTACCTTCTTAAAAAAAAAAAAAAAATAAAATGCAGTGGGTACGTAGAAGAACAAGTTTGCGGTGTAATGTGTACAAGTCTTAAATAAAAACTGATTACCATCTAAGGATAAGGGAGAAGGTATTGATGGCAGGAATCAGTGCATGAGCCATGAGGATGGGTGTTCTTATCACCAAAACTGCCACTCTCTTCACATCATCTAGCTTGGTCTGGAAATCATGGCATGAGTGATCCCCAAGCCCCTGTGTCCAGATAGGCCCCTGTTAGGGTCGGAGTGTGTTTTGGGAAACAGTGTAAGCGGAGGTCCCTTGTCAGGTTGACAAATAGAGTCTCAGGGTCTTTGGGACAGTCACCAGTGGCGAATGTCTTGTGAAACGGGGGAAGAAGTGGTAAAAAAGGTGAGGCAGGGAGAAAGCCTGATGTGGTGGGTACCTGTTAGGCAGTAGGAAATGGAAGTGGAGGTAATTTGTTTCTGAGCTCTTGTCACGGCAAGCTGGCAAATACCAGTCCATTCTCAGACTCTACCAAGTGGAAAATACTGCTGTTCTCAGTATACTTATAAGTAAAAATACAGAAACTTAGCAGATGGTGGGAAGTCATCATTCTCAGATCACATGGTCATATTCTTAACGGGAAGAGATTGGCTTTGAAATCAGGGATGTTAAACCAACGTACAACAGCCAAGAGAACTGACTAATCGAAAGTCACAGGCTGGAAACAGTTTTGGGTTTGGCTGTTTTTTTTCTCTTCCTAAGGCTAAATCTATAACCTGATGCAGCTTTTGTACTTGCTGTATATGATATGCACAATAGCTAAAATACAAAACATTGAGGCAGACTCTTGTAGGCAGATTACCTTTTTCAGTCAAGCCAACTACAGTGATGTGTTCCTAGAAGCCCCCACTCCATAATGTGCCATCTTTGATTCTCCGAGGGCTCCTGTCACAACTGAAAGCGGTGAGTGCAGTGGGTGCCTCGCGCGCCAATCAGCTGTCTCTGGGTCAGGACTGGGGAATAACTGATTTTCTGATGGAGTAGCACTTCTAAAAGTGAGGAGAAGAGTCTAAAATAGCAAGGAATGCTGTTCTGGGGTTGTGCTGCTGTTTGTTTATTTTAGTTCTAGTGTTCTAAATCTTTTTTTCCTATGCATTGACTAAAATACAAGGAAATGCAGAAACAGTAGTGGCAGGGAGAAGAGTGTGGATATTTCAGTAGAATATAGAGAAGCAATCTTTACATTTTAGAATTATTTTTTATTCAGAATATCCCAGAAACCTAAAATGAATTCATAAAATGTCTTAAGTTTTTCTGCATTTTCATTTTTCTCCCCAAATGTGCTTTTTGGTTCTGCTTTGTGTCACAGCTCCTTCAGATGGGAGGACAGATCTCTCATTGCAGATACATAAGCCTTAATGTGCTCTCATCTCTTGTTGAGACAGGTATTAACAGGTTGCATGCTGTTTTCTTGTGCAGCTGTGGTGAGCTATTTTCTGAGCTTCAATTCGAATACATGGTTAGATCTCACAGAGGAAAGTTGCACCATTTCACATCAGTGGAATCACAGGGGGAATCTTGTGTGTTTTGTAAGTGTGCTCCTAAAAAGAAAGAAGAAGAAGAAAAAAAAAAAAAAAAAAAAGAAAAAAAAAAAAAAAAGCCTAGCTTGGTTACAGCTGGATGCATAGTGAAAACTGGCACCTGGCTGGCGTGCTGCGAGGCAGCCCTGCAGTGGGGACAGATGGGACTGTCAGATGGCACAGGGCTGGCATGGCTGCCCAATGTGTCCGCGCTGATGGCGGAAAGCTGTCAGCAATCTCCCTGCATTTTTGCTGAATATGGCATTATTAAAGGCTTAATAGCCAAGTGTTTCTTCACTGCTCTTCATTATTCCTTGCACTAGCAAGTAAGGTGGGGTGGGGGAGGGTGGTGGTGTATGAGCAAAGCTAGGTGTGAGAAAGGTGGTGATAATAACTTGTTGCAAGGAAATGGGGGGAAAATGAAGCTTGAGGGCAAGGTGTAGAGAATGAAATATAGGTTCTGTCCATGGCTGCTGTCGAAAAAATTGACCCACTCTGCATTCAGTGGTCAAGATCTCTATGCAAAAAGCCACGGGGTCAGAAAGCCTGTTGAATGAGCATACCTGCTGCTGCGTAATCAATGTCAGTAGAAGGAGCTGGGACCACGGCTTTAATGGGTGGCAGCTGAGTCACTTTTCATATGTCAGATCTACAGAGTAGATAATAATAGAAAAGATATATTTTCCAGTTTGCTTTAAAGGTGTTGAATCCTTCCTGTCTTGCTGTAGTGTGCTAGGAACTTGTCAAAACATCTGTTCTGGTCAGTAAGTGCAGAGAGGAGACCTGGGAAAACCCAAAGCCCTGGTTTATTGGTAGGAATTGCAGTTAGTTTTGTGGTTGCTGCTCACCCAGTTCCACTCTGTGGTGCTGGAAATGCCAGATTTCGGATACTACTTCTGATCTATAAAGATGCATGATGGCAATAGTTTGGCCTATACAACTAAATTTTGTTTCTGTAAATGTCCTTTGGATGCGTTCACTTCATAACTGGAAATGAAAAGCTGTTTGGTAGTAAGAATTCTTCAGTTCAGAAGCGGCTGGTGGCAGCTGGATGAGGGCACGCTGCCAGAGACATTTTGGAAGATGACTAACTTTTTGACCATCTTTTCTGTGGATGTTTAAAGGCCTGCTGTTACTACCAAAGATACCAGTTAAGCTTTAAAGTGTTAATGTATGCCATTTCAAACCTCAGTTATTGCTCCTGTTTTTCCCTTGACAGCACAACTTGACCTGGAGGCATCAAAATTGTGCTGCTTTAACTCTCTTCCAGTGTAAGACAGTAAAATACCTCCATGGTGGATACAATTATATCACTGTAGCCATGTTTCCAGAAGTATATCCGTTGTCATGCAAGGGAATATTGAGCTCAACTTCTCTATGTCACACTTAACACTAGGATAGCTGTACTCACTGCCGATATAACTATGGTAGCTTTAAAAAAGAAAGATTACATTCCTTGTGTAAGCATCCTTTTTGACATAGACCAGGGCTGAATAATCTGTCTTTTGGAATGGAAAATAGCATCAGTATACTGACAAGCAGTTTTGAGAGGGTGAATCCACCTTGTTTCAACACTAACATGAGAAATGAGATACACTTTCTCAAATATACTTTTCAGATCTGCATAGTACATCTTGGATTGTTGCTTCTTGCTTCCTCTTCTGCTTTTTAATCTCTGTCATATCCTCGTCTTTCTTTCCCTGTCTTTGCTTCACACCTCGACACTGTAGTATTTTCCAGTCCACCAGCATGTACATATTGGAGACACATCTGAGAAGGAAAACAATTTTCTTATCCCCATGTGGTCCCTATCCCTGTTAGTGAGTCCCTGCTGTGGTGTACCACATGAAGCAACTCATGCTCACCATCTTAGTGATGCGATGAGGAGGATGATAATAGATGTCAGAAGTGATGAGTATTAAAACATATCCAAAAGCTAGAAAGTAATACAAGTTTCCTTTAGCAAGCACAGTGAGATCCTGTGCCAAACCAGCAATTCTTGGTGACAATGGGAACTGCCTCTGATTTTTTTTTTTTCCCTGTAGCTTCTTAAACCACTAAGTGTTGGTTTGAGATTTCATCTAAACTTCAAAACAAAGCTTAGCTGAAACCGCAGAATTGAACTAATTAGTTTAAATTTTGAATTTCATGTGGTTTAGATTAAAAAATGTGCTGGTCTCCTGGGATCTGTTGAAACTTGAGAGTTCATGTACTTATGGAATCTTCTCTGAAGGTTGGCTGAATAAGCAGCTAAACATAAGTTTCTGCAATAGACGTTAATGGATCTTTCATTTTATCAGTGCAACTGAAAGCAGATTTCAGAAAATGCACTAATAACTTTTCTGATGGGGCATTATCAAATGTTATCTATATCAAACGTGTGGCATACTTGGTCGTTTGATAAGAGCAATCTGCATTTTACCAGCATATTGCAAAACAGACTTCCTCCGAAGTGCTCAGCAGTAGCATGGGAGACAGCAGAGCTCATGGACAGAGGGCACAAGTAGAGGCTGTGTTCACGAGCCTCTGGCCAGGGATTTAGTGTCTGGGCAGACTGTGACAGACAATGTTCATGTGGGTGTCAGTTTTATCCTGGCAGCGCTGTACTTTCCCAGCAGTACTTCAGCAATTCTGCTCCAAGCCTCTTGAAGTTGGGCTTTTGTCTAATTTTTTTGCTGGGTGCTCCCCCCCCCCCTCCCGCCGCTGAATTTTTTTTTTTTTTTGTCTTTTTCCTGATAGCTTAGTGGACAGAACAGCATCACCCTTATCGTATCTTTTTCTGTAGTAGTAGCACACAAAAAATTGTATTATGTCTTTGGGCTAGAACAGAGGTCTTAGCCCAATGAATGCAGCCTCACATCACTTGATCACGTCTCTTGCAGTAATGGTATTGTACTCTTTTTCATTAATGTAACAAAAATAAATCAATGCTGCAGATTTGTGCAGAGCCGGTACTTGTCTGCATGGCTGCTGTGCTACCGCCTCCATGCCATAGTGCCTGCTGGCTGGCACAGCCCTTGCCCTGCAGTGTCAGGGGTGCTCTGAGCTGGAGCTGTAAATCCCACCAGAGCGGAGCAAGGAAGAGCATGTTGGTTTTCCACTCCAGCAAGCTGACAGCAGCAAGGAACTTCTCAAACTCTTGGACTAATGTCACTTCCGTGGCTGGTCCTTTTTGCAGAGCTCTTGCAGTCTGGCAAGGAGGAATGTTAATGGCCAGTCTGGGAGGGAATTTAATGGCCTGCCTTTGCTTTGTACCTGGGTCCAGGATGGCGGGAACACGGCCTTGCTGCTTATTACGGGGGAAACTTTAAACACATATTGTGAGATTACCAGTTTCAGTGCTACTTGGAGGCAGTAAAGTGGGGCTCTTATGCTTGTATCAGAATCAAACTTGCCAGTGTTGCATTTTGCCTACTAGACTGGTTTTCGGATGATCAGGATGGTGCAAATAGATAATGCAGGCAGGGAAAGTAATACTGCGGTTTTCAGATGATCAGGATGGTGCGAATAGATAATGCAGGCAGGGAAAGTAATACTGAATTGCTGATATGGAAGTGTTTCAGGTGTTACATCAGGTGGCCAAACTGTTTTTCAGTCTCTTTGTGCAAATTACATGAAGTTTAGTGAAATCTTTAACTTTGTGTGGGCACTCTCTTATAAATATTTATAGAGTTCACTTTGTTTTGTATATAGAATGGTGGGAAAAAAATGCTTTTTCTAAAAGATGGCTGTGTTTCAGCAACAGTTCATCTGTTAACGTATTTTAGTGTTCATTTATTAAAAAGCTCACACTTTAAACGAAAGATATGTGCAGTGGGTCAGATTTTTCAGAAGAAAAACATTAATGTGTTTACTAGTGTTACAAGTCATATCAATTGTCATTTTTCTAATAACATACAATTGCCATAAAGAAATAGCAGAGCTGCTTGTGTTGACACAAGAGTTGCAGAGATGCTCAAACCTTTGCATGATGATTTGAGTACATTCTGGAGTGCTTTTCCTGACTTTGTAAGGTCACTTTGGCTATGTGGGGGAATTATATAAATCTGAACTTTTATTATTACAACCCTTTGTTCACAGCTCCAGCAAAACTTTGGAATAGTTTCTCAGAAGTAATGTGTAAGAGAGCCATAGTAATTGAGGTCAGATGAGCCTTACATTTGATGTAGAGTATGCTAGGAGCTGCAATAAGTGGCCGGCATCCATCTGGAGATGAGGTTTTATCGTGGGCCTTTGCTTAATAATGAACTGTGCACTTGCCTCTGATGGTCCCGATTTCAGAGAAATGGTTCCTGCCTTCTAAATGGGCTTCAGCAGTTTTTTCCTTTCAGAAAGGTTCTGATGAGCTGCTTTTATGTTTAATGAAGACTGACTTCCCACCCCCCCTTTGGCAGCTAGCTAGCTTGGGGGTTGGGATAAGTTTTGATTAAAAACTCAGTGAATGCACATTGCAGAAGGAGTTCTGGCTTCCTGGGGTCCAGTACTGCTAATGAACCAATTGGTGCAGCTGACGAAGGATAAACTACCTGATTTTTCATCATCATCTTTTTCTTCTTGGAGGGAAACAGGTTGATGGTTTGTAGGTAAGGCAAGGTTCACTTGTTCCTTTGCATGCAGCCAGGCCCCTCTGGGGACGTGAGGAGACACACGCCTGCCCATGTCACTGGGTTACCTGTATGTGTGCTCCTAACTGCAGCCCCCTGGAAGCCTTTGTGCAATTAAAGCTTATTTTTTCCTTTTAGCTTGTCTTTTGTACATGCCGAATACAAGACTTTTAGATTTATCTGTCTTACCATTCTTTATGTAATGTGACTTGGTCTCTCAAACAAAATCCATTGCTCGTTCCCCTTTGGAAATGCTGGATGTGGTGGTGGGGGGTACTGTGGGTGCATATGCAAAGTCAGCCAAAATTCATAAGTTTTTGCTGCTTCATTGTTGCTGTGGGAATTGCAAGAGGAGAAATGAGAGAAAATGTGTTGTGCTGCAGCAGATGGCAATGCTAGAAATCTCTCATTTGCCCATGATTGTGGGGTTATTTAACCAGTCTGATAAAACAAGTATAGTTGTATGTTGTACACTTTTGTGTACAAGCATGCTTTGTATCCTGTTAGCTTTGCATTCACTGCCTGTTTTCTTCTCAGCCTTGCTTCTAGATTTTCTTAGTTTCTCTCACTAAGAAGGTGCCAAGCTTTCAGATTATGTAATGTTCTTCATGTTCCAACATTACTTTTTGCTGATTTTTTTTTTTTTTTTTATTTTATAATTGGTAAACAGGCTATGTGACAGTTTTACCTAAGGAAGTCTTGATGTCAGAAAATTATGATTTTAAAAATTACCTCCTGAATGAAAGAGCTGGCCAACTGTTAATGTGAAATTAAGGAAAGAAACAAGCCAGTTAAGTGTACGGAGTAATAACTGATGTAAGTTATGCCATGAGATGACATGCCACTAAACATTCCCTCTTTGTAACAGTCATAGAATATCAGTAAATAAAGTGAGCTTTGGGAGAGATCTCTGCACTTTCTAACAGTGACAGATTAAATTGTGCTAGAAAATCTCAAAAGGTAATTTTTACATCTGTTATGTATTCCTGTAGTAACGATGATAGGTGAATTTAAAAGAGCAAAAGCAAATCCCTTTGTTCTTTTTCAATCCAACCTACCTTTCCTTACTGTTGTTCATGCAGTTCTATTAACTAAGGGCCTGTGAAGGGCTATGAATTATTGGCTCTGGTATCTGGGGGGTGTCGTCTTTGCCCTTTCATTTCTGAAACAAATCATACTTGAAGCAAGAGAGGAAGATTAATGTCATAATTTGTCTTGATAGTTGTGGCTGAGGCACACGGTAACAGAAAAACTCTACAGCCATATCTGTCAGAGGGAGCTTCATTGCAGACACACCAAATCTTGCTTGGCAAGGCAATGGGAAAGGAATTATTGCTACTTTGTGGAGCTACGGATCCAGAGTCTGATGTAAGGCTCCCTGTCAGCTTCACTTGTCAAAAATTGCTAAAAGCAGGAACCTGCAGAAGGCAATTGGGTAAAGGTTATGTGTTTGATAATTTCATAGCACAGCTAAGCTAAACAGCCTTCCAGCTGTTTGTTCAATATTAATGATTCACTTCATCTAGACAAGCATGGCACTGCTTCAGAGTAATTTTTTTTTTTTTTATTCAATGAATGTTTTATTTTTATTAAAAATCCAGGGTATATTTGGATTGTTATGTCAGTGTCCTCTTAAGTAGTTAGCTTATTTCTCTCTGTGTGGGGAAACCTCAGATGAGTGATACGGCATTGCCCACCAGAAGTTCTCCCATCAGTTCTCTGTACACCACCACCAGCCAGCCATCTGGTGACAGTAGCTCTGCTGTTTCCTGGGGCATCTGCGAGGGTAGAGGTTCATCTAAACTCTTGAAGACTCAAACCCCAGGCAACTATGCCCAGTGCTGGCCTTTCAAAGTAAGACTATGTAGCCTCTCACAGGGTTAATATTTTTTTTATTTGCTATGGCTGCTGAGACAGGAGGAAAGGACTGTTCCTTTTGCTACTTAAAAACTCTGTTGCATGTTAGGTCTGCTGTGTAATAAACAGTGCTGCCTTTTCTACAAGCAATACAGGACTAAAATATTTGTGTTTGAAATATAGGTTATGTTGCCTGTAGTGTGGTACCTCTTTGAATTTTTAGAAGCTGTTGGTGTGGGAAGCCCATAGGATTGTTAATACTTTCCACTCTATACAGTAAATATTTTGATCTCTGTGACTTGTTTGGGGCCATACAAATGAGTTATTGGTTGTGAACTCTCATTAACTTTCCTAACAGAACTGCATTTTACAACTTTCACTGCCAAATGAAATTCTTTAACCCTTCTGAAAGGAGCAGCTTAAACCAGCTGAGTCTCTTTTGGAAACCAGCTGAGTCTCTTTTGGAAACCAGCTCAATTCCTGATGTGAGAGAATCAAATACTTACAATAAGATTCTGCAGTTTCTGTTGTCCTCTTACTAACCTAGGTTTATTACTGATGCAACTATTGGTTTCCAGTACTGCCTGGCTAAGCTGGAGGCATGGGGGGAGCAGGCCAACAAAAAGGGAGGTGGGGGGTGGGAATCATCCTGCCAGTCAAATTGAAGATTTTAACAAACATATGAATGAGAAGTGCATAAAATGAATGATGCATCAGGTGGTCTGCCTTAACTTGCTGAACAGACCCAACCCTCATGAAAGCAGTCTCCACACACATCTGCTTGTGTTACTTTTTCTTTTCATTAGTCACTGTAGGGCACTGGACAAGAAGGGGGGTTTCTATCCCTTGGATGTTCTTTGAGGCAGAAATAATTAAAATCTCTGATTGTGATCCCTGGAGACCTTCAAGCTAAGAACACAACTCTCTCAACCTTTCCATGCAGCTTCAAAGCAGGCAAGCTCAAAACTGGAGGCTTATATGAGCATCATTGTGTCTAGGAAGACAATTTTCATTGTCAGAAATGGTAGTGAAGAGTGGAAGTATTTTGGTCAACAAGAAAATAGCTTACGTGCCACATGCTGCGACCAGGTAAGCCCAGGAGTGGCCTGTGCCTAGAGGGTCCTGCCATAGCAAAGAACCAATGAGACGAGATATGACTGTTTCCCCTGGTTGAGGAAAGCAATAAAACCATAGTCCCTGCCAACATGATACAATGAAAATAATCCCTGCTGGCAGCAAATTCGGAGATCGGTATGACTCTGTGCTGCTTGGATACAAGAAAGTATTCACAAAGGCTAATTTCAGCCTGGTGAGGCTCATCTTTCCAGGGGCTGCTGTAAAGAGAGCACTGAGAGCAGGGGCCTGATTTAGCTGGTGTCAGTCACCCTCCAGAGCCAGGCTCTGACCATCAGCTGTAGAGGGGAGTCTGGAGAGAGCCTCCTCGCTGGCTAAAGATAACCTGTCTGAATACCCTCTTCCTCTTACACAGATCCAGGCACAGTGGATTTTTTTCTCTGTTCCTGTCCTGGTTTCAGACAGGATGGAGCTAGTTTTGTCTTCAGCAGCTCCTGTGTTTTGGATTTAGTATGTGAAAAATGGTGACAGCGTAGTTCTGTTGTTGGTTGCTGATGAATGATCAAGGACATTTTGTAGTTTCTCAAGTTTTGCTGATGTGCCGGGGCAAAAACATGGGAGGGGCACAGCCAGAATAGTTGATCTAAACTGGCCAAAAAGAGTATTCTATGCCATAGACGGCATGCCCAGTATGAGTGGGGGTTGGCCATTGCCCCCTACCTTTCGTTCCTCATTCGGTTCATTTTCTGTTTATGTTCCCTTCTTGTTACCTTATTTTCACTTGGTTTTGTTCAGGCCTGTTTCTTTATTCAGCTGTCTGTTCCCTCGCGCTCTCTCTGGAACTTCCTGTTCTGGGATGGCTGCAGGGGAATATCCCTGCTCCCTGCCTGTTGCTTGGGATGGTCTGTATTGGTGATTGGGTGGTGAGAATTTGCGCATCATTCATTTTATATATTCTTTTATCCTTATTATTATTAATATATCTTTATCTTTTTTCTTTGCTGTCCTGGTAAAGTGTTTTTTATCTCTATCTGCACGTTCTCTCTCCCTCTGGGTGGAGGACTCCCTGCGTCTGCGTTCAAGGTGTTCTCTCTGCGTGCAGCACATGCTCAGGAGCTGCATGTGAGGTGTTCAGTGGTCAGAATAGTAGATCATGTCGTAAATCTGTGAGTGTGCTATATTATCAATAACACTGCATGTATATTTGTGAGCAGAAAATGAATTCTGCTGATAGTAACATGTTTTTGCTGTACCTTAATTTCATGTAAAATCCACTGTATATTTAGGCATTAATTGAAAGTGTTATTTAACATCTAGTACTGAGTACGTTATTTGAATTTCGAACATGATTAACTCAGCCACCTCTCTGGCCTTTTGTTGCTCACCCATGAGAAATACAAATTCTCTTTGTCCTATGCAAAGCCAGTGCTTGACTGCCACTCGCCTTCGCTTAGGGCAAACTGCTTTCTATGGTTCCTAATGAAGAGGAGGCACTGACATCTGTCACACATTGCTCTCTGCTAGCTCACCCCTTAGGCTGTAATGTCAGTAAATTCCTAGAGGTGTTTTGATTTCCAAAGTCCAGCCAAGAATCCAGCTCTGCGTTTCAGATTCTAATGTCAATGGCAAGATTAGAAGCCTGAAGGGTTTGACAGTATGAAAGTGTGACCTTTTTTGTATACCAAAGTGAACGTTTGTGGGTTGGGTGGTGGTTGTTGTGGTTTTTCTTTTTATTTAACAACTTCTCACTTTACCAAATCTAATAGCCAAAACAGAGGAAAGTTGAAGTAACAGTCCTATCACCTGCAGCCCCCGTGTATGGTGCCTTTTGCCTCTACCTATCTAGATGGCTCTGAGTTTAAGTTCCTGTTTCTCATGGAGGTGTTACTGAAGACGCGTACCTCTGCGCTTCCATGTTATGTCCTGCCAGCTGGTCTTCTATCTTTAAAATCTTCAAAATAGGGAAGAATTTTGCAATCTTTGTGGTAATGTGAATATATGCTGCATGGAGAACGTGTGCTGGTTGGTGGTTTGCAGCTACCATGTGTTTTTGTACGTGTCCCCTTGAAGAGCTGGGCTGGACCCTTGGCAGGGAAGTTGCCCATTTGCCTTGTCTGGGCCCCTGCTACCAGTGTCAGTCCCATCACTAACCCCAATTGCTTTGATTGCCTCTCTTTGCTTCTAAATGTTGACAAAGCTGTATTGCCACATTTTACTTATCAGTAAAGCAGGAGTTGTTCCTTTACTTTTAGAAAAGGGTTAATTGATTATATTGGCAAGCCTTCTTTCAGAGGGAGAGGGAGGGCAGTTAACCTTTCTTGCACAGCCTGCTTTAGGCAGGCTGACCAGGGAGAGGTGTCCTGCCTCTAGCTCCCCGAGGCTGTCCCCCCGGCAAAACTCAGCGGCTCTTGGCACAGTGCTCTGCTTTCCAGCTCTGCCTTCATAGCAATATCAGGATAATGTCAACAGGGCATCTCCTGCAATAATAAAGAATAAAGCAGGCAGGAAGAATTTTGACACCTGCAATTTTTCTCATGTTATTTTCCAGCTTTAATCCCAAGAACAAAACTAAATGGGTAACTTCATGGTAATTTGTGGCATTGAATGTTGCATCTCCATAGTCTCTGCTCTGGGGAATATTTCTAGGGTAATGAAGGTAGAGCAGTCTCAACGCTTGCTGTAGTAAGAGTAGTAATACATTACCCCATAGTAATGTAGACATTCACGTTGTAAAGTAGTCATTCATGTCTTGTATTTGTAGGTACTAAGTGGGAGCCTCAGCACTCAGGGGGACTGGCAGCCGTCCCTCATGGTATGCTGAGAGAGGCAGAAGGTAAAGTCTTAAGAAACACCTTCTGCCAGGATTGCTTACACTAGCTGAGAATGAAGCACAAAGAGAAGAAATGGAGAGGAGGTATCCAACTTCAGAGGGCACGGCAGAGAATTGCTCTCTTGGAGGAGGGCCCCAAATCAGCTGGATTAGAAATATAGCCTAGAACATAATGGTGCATGGGATGGGGTCTGCCTGCAATGAATCGTAGTGCATCTCTGCTTCGTATGGACTCAAGCATATCTCACTCTCTGTGGATGTCCTAGATCGGTGGGATACAGACAGGGTGGTGTCTCCCACACCTTGTATTTTCCAGGATTTCAAATGTTACGAGAGAGTAATAGGATACATTAACTGTGTCCAGGTCGCTTTGCTTGCATGGGACTCATGGTGACTTTTGAGGCCTGCTGAGCTTGAGTGGCAGCTTGACTGACAGGTTTGAGACTGGCAGTGGTGGAGAAAAGGCAACAAGCGAGTGCCTCAGTAGAGACTGTGCTGTAGCCTCAGGCAGGGAGCCTGGGACTGTGCTGTGGCCTCAGGCAGGGAGCCTGGGAATGGCATCATCTTCTGCCAGCACAGCATATGCTGCAGCCCATGGCATATAAAGCAGAGAAAATACTGCCTGTGGAAGAAGTGGGCAATGCTTGGCTAAGTTCTCCCCTCTGGAGGCCGGCAGAGCTGCCTGCCTATGCCGAGGGGGGA
>KL275060.1:6586-43238 GCA_000699545.1 Podiceps cristatus
GAATTGCGAGAACAACAAATTAAAACTAATCTCATCTCCTAAAATATTTGATTACACAAATTCAATTTATTATGCAGAGCTGCTCTTTTAAACACGTGCAAGCTGGTAAGACAAGCAGGGTTGTACGAAAAGAAAAGAATTAACAGAACAAAACAACCACCCAAGATCTGTTCAACAAAAACAATCACCTTCTGTAATCTACTGTAGTAATAGCACAGAAGACTTGCCCTAACCTTGCTGTCAGTTAGTATGCTTACCACACTCGGGGGGGGGAAAGGATTTGCTTCTAAATTGGGGTCCATGACGTGTCTTGTGACTCAGGAATCTCTGAAGTTACCTCTTTCCCATATCTCAGACTGAGCAGCAAGTTGCCAAATTGTTTGGACTGGAGTTCAGATACCTTTCCACAGCGAGTGACCAAGAGCTTGTAGTTCTGGAGTAGATGAGTTTCTCTTTTGCTTGTTTGTGAAATTTCTTCATTAAGGCATAAAGAACGTAGATAATTTGTGCACTCGTGTTCATCTGCTGCTTGTTCACCCAAATTCCTGATTTGTGTGTCTCGAGATGAAGGAGCTATTTTGAAGGATTTCTGTTGCAAAAGTACTCATTGCCATATGCCTTGTTTTCATTGATCTCGGAGCTTTGCTGCCTTGGGTAACTCAACAGCAAAGATTCACTGAAGACTGTGATCCCTTTCCCTCCCAGACAATGCTTTATTCTGTGAGGAAATGAGGTTTCTCCAAAGATGGTTTCAAATGAGTAGAGGTTCTTTATGCTTCATTTTATCTCCCTCCTGGTTTGAGCAGAAGTGAGAGGTTCTGTTTGGTAAGTGGCCTGGGAGCTGCCGCAGAACAATGGGGAAGGAAATTCCATGCCAGAATTCAGCAGCTCCTTCAGTCAATGTACTTTCCAATTAATTTCTCTGTATAAGCAGGACTTCTGAAAACAGTGTGCTGCTGTTAGCTCTGGCTTTAATTTATTTTGAAAAATGCGTAATTATCAAGCTGTGAGCAAATTGCCATTCCTTTCACCTGGCTCCTTTCAGGACTCATTTGCATTCAGAGAAGCCATTGATTAATGAAGAGAGCAACAGAGGACAAGGATGGTCCAATGCAACCGCGGGCTATGGGCCGCATACAACAGAAGTAATGCTTCAGGAGAATGTGTGTTAGGGCCTGTGTTGCAACTCACCAGATGAGGCAGTGCTGCCCCTCATTGTGATGAAAGGCAAGGATCACGGCTTAGGAGATGAGCTTCTTTGCCATTCCGACTCTTAGGCAGTGAATGAGCAAGAGTGAGGCCTGCTGCTTAGACTCTCCCCATGCTGTGTTTATGTGTTAAGCTATCCTAGCACACGATCAAATGAAGATGATAAGCCCATGTTAAATTCTTATTTTCTTAAGGGAGAAAAACTCAACAGTTCTTGTGGGGCAAGGATAATCTGTGCTTTCTACAATGCAGCAATGAATGGGACAGTCGTGGCTTGTCCTGCATTCAGAAGTACCAAAGGTTTCGTCCTCAGGCATGCTTCTGTAGAGCCCTTTTTACTGTCCCCTTTTTCTTGGCTGTGCCTTTTCTGTTCTTGTGGGACAAAGAGAAGCTGGCTGGTAGCCTTCTATGTTGTATAATGATGTTCTATGCCTTTCTAGGGGACATCAAAGTACCCATGGGGCTCATTCTGTATCTCCACCTCTAGAGGTTTATATGTGGCTGTTGTGCAACTTCCTTTAATCTCATAAAGTTAGATTGAGAGGCAGCTGTGTAAGGGACACTGAGCTGATGGATTTTGTTCCTCTTCAATATGAAAATTATGCATCTTTCACATCCACTAAGTCTTCAGTAACTCTCTCAATCTTTTCTTCCAGTTTTCATCCCTGACCTTATTAGAATGACAATCAGAATGCCGTTGGGTGTCAACTGCACATCAGCTAGCGGATATGAATTTGCAGGAGTTGAGATGAACAAAAGTGTTTCTTCTGGAGTGCAGGTTAGTGTCACTTAAACATTGATACAAGGTACTGATTGAGTACAAGCACCAGCTATGTTATATCCCTTCTGCCTTGTCCTCTTCAGCCTTGATCATCTCGGGTGTCACTCACTGTAGGTTTGCATAGACCCTTTTCTAGTAAAGAGAATTTTAGATCTGTACGTTTATTTGCTGCCATGTGCCCTCCCCAAAGGAGTGGTACTTGTGATAGTGATTTGATGTGATAAGAAAACACCTAACTGCTGGAAGACAGACAGTCCTCCAAATGTTACTTTTAGAGCTCACTGAACTGTTAGTGGTAAGTTCAGAGCACCGTTAAGCCAGGCTGGACTGAAATTGTTCACTGCGGGGCGGGCGGAATCATGTGTTCATCTTTGCCTAAACAACTAAAGTTTGCTTCTGCTAAACTGCAGGAGCACTGAGAATGCAAAGCTTTTAGTAAGCCTTTGCCGAGCTTTGCAGGATTGGACTGTGATCCCTCTTACTTGTTGGAGACTTTATGGCTTCCTGTTTCTGCAAGAGTTAAGAACTGTGTGTTAATATAATCAGGTCCTAACTTAATAGCCCTCTAGGATGAGCAAGCTGTAAGCTGATACCATGAGAAGCAGGATATCAGCTCCAAAAAGGGGAGGAATACTTTGTTCTATTGATTTTTGTAGTGAAGGAGAAAAAAGAAAAGCCTAGCATATGAGACCAGCAGTTTCTTAGAACCCTGCTACAATCCATTTAACAAATTGTTTCTCCTCTATCTTCACCCTAGTTGTTCTTATTATTATGCCTGTTATCTGATGGTTATTTAATCTATATTTTGTAATTACTTCCCTTCTGTCTTTCACTCCAACATACATTCATTTTCTTGTTGCACTAACGCAGTGACCTACATTATCCAAGCTGTAAAAGTCAATTATGCTGCCTGTGATTTTTCAAGTGGCGTTTAGCAAATGGGTTTGCGTATTATCCACCTGTTACCTGGTTCCCGTCAGGAGCCAGTTTTTCTCAGGCACCTCTTAAAAGCATCTCTGGAAATAAAACGGCTGTTCCAGATTTGGATGCAGATTGCACTGCTACAGTGCTGAGAAGGAATACAGAATGTCCTGCCTACTCATATGGACAATAACCAATATGCATTATATTTTGGAAGTGAAGCATTGAATCGGTTGTCTGTTTCTCACTGTGAATTGGGAATATATTGTTCCAACAATATATTGGAGCGTGTGGGTTTTGCATCTCTGACATTTAATATCAGGCTTTAACTTAAACCCATGTTTGTGGTATTTGATAGGTAAGAGATACCTCTGTTACAAAATGGATCGCAAATTCATCCATACCCAACAGATGAACAGTTCCCAAGGGGTGGGTGGGTGGGGAGGATTGTTTGGTTTTTAATCATGCCTCGCTCATTAATGCCTGAAGTTTCTCTGCATATAGATCTTCATCTTCCATGCCTTTCCCTGGCTTCCTGTTACAGTATTGAGATGTGAGCACATTACAGATGAAGTTCAGAGCCCATGCTAATTTTGTAATAGAAGAAAAGGAGGTATCAGGGGAAATTTGCTAGATAGAGGTGCAGTCATTCTAAAACTTCTGGCTCTTCCCAAGTATGAAGGCTGATTGCTTTATTACTTCAAATCACAAGACTGCTGACAGCAGTAGCCCCGTAGTATCGCGTTTCAGAAGACCCACCAGCCATTTGACACATTCATGCATGCATATCCTGAGTGAGATAGGCAGGTAATGTGTGTGCCTGTTACATCTGCACTCAGACGTGCACATCTATGCACGTGTTCTCATAGGGACATGCTTTCACGGGGGCGAGACATGCAAAGATAAGGGTTTACACTTCTGCACAAATACTCAAATGGGTATACTGTACTTTAAAACAAATATGTATCAGACATTGATGTACATGTTCATTGACATACTTGAGATGTACGTTGCTGACAGTAGGTATACACATGCATAGACGTGTGGATGTCCACTAAACACTGACACACGTGCATATGTGCTTTGAGGTGGACGTGAACGCAGGCAAAAGGCTAATATACTATTGCCTTGCCTGTACTCAGCAGAACAAAACTGGCATTTAACAATTGGTTTTGAGGTTGTTTGGGGACAAGGTGGGCAAAGATTGTTGTTATCCATGCCAGATGATGCGTGTGTTTTGTCTCCATTCATGACAGTTGGATTACCATGGCCTGAGCCTCCTCTGGGGCACAGGGCTGTCTGTGCCTGTATTCTCTTTTCATCAGAGTTCATTAGGCTCCTCATTGTGACATGCTCAATTCCTCCACTACGATTGCTATATTTGCTATGACACCTTTACCATGAGCTGTATACACGTGCAGTTTATTCTGCCTCTCAATAATAAGCTTCAGGCTGCAGAAACTGTAGTTCTTGGGATGATGCTTATGAGGGATCCCTTTTTTATAGTTAAATGTGCAAAATTTCTTAGGAGAATTTGTCCTTCCCCCATTGCTCCCCCTCCTTTTGCATTATCTGTACACGGTCTGTACACCAAAGGAGTGATTCCTTGAAAGCAGTAACTTCTGCACTGCTTCCACAAGTACTCATAGTGAAGTTTTCCTGTTTTAGATGCGGGAAATGCATGGCACTTTTTTCCTCAGGCATTTGGGCATGGAGCTAGTTGTCAGTGTGACACTGTAATCTCCAGTACCATGTTTGAACACAGCCTAAGTACCAACTGATTTAGTTTCCCTTTTTCCTCCCTTACAATTCCTTCTGTTAAAAGCAGCTGTTATTCCTTCATTTAAGATAGAGAATTAAGGCAGAGAAAACCGAAATTACTTGCCTGAGGTCACTAGCAGAACTAGGAACAGAATAGAGGTTTTGCAAGTCTAAGCTCAGTGTTTTAATTGCAAGCTCCTATCTAAAGGTTAACATTTCACATCATTCGGGGGCAGGTTGTACCTGAGGTTCTTGAGGCAGCGTTCCAGGTGGCAGTTCCTGAGCTAGTTTGGATCTGATTATGTTTTGGTACCTGGGTTTTTCATTATAGCAGTTTCTAGAGTGGTTTCGAAACATGATTATTTTAGGAAGTTACAAATGAATATAAGAATAACCAGAAGGCCCCCATGAAATTATGAGTATAGCTGGGGAGTAAAAATAAATAAGTACACTTTAGCGTAATTTTCGAGCTTGTATTCTCCCTTGTAACCCTGTCAGTGCATGAATGTGTGCCTGGGGCTGGCTAGCTGCAGACAACAAGGAAGAAGGTTTAATAGCTCAGCTGTAAATGTGAGAGTGTCTTGTCACTGGATTTCCACAGATGGGTTTGGATGACTGTAAATGTCTGTGCTCATTGGGAGGTGTTTAGCAATCAGTATCCTCAGTGCTGTAAGCCCAGCTGGGAAGATAGACCTGTACAGGAGCTAATGCTTCAGAAAAAAGATCTCTATTTCAAGAACCATAACAGCAAATTTGATTTCCACCAGCCTAGTGTTTATAGACTGGTATTCTCTCCTCTACAGGAAGCCAATCTGAGCTTTCACAAGGCTCCTGCTGGAAGAAATCAAATAGCAAATTCATGCGAGGTTTGCAGTAGCAAAAGGGCAGGTAAGGATGTAACTGGTTGTGCTAGTGGGAGGTGAGAGAAATAAGAGATATGGGAGAATGGCTCGGCAGGGGAGGAGGAACAAGTTGCTGTCAGCCTCACTGCACTTTTAAGAACTTGTGGAAAATGCCGCGGTCTACTCTGAGTCACCTTACCCAAACAAGGTGGTCTTTGTTTCATGGAGAGTGGGCTTTTTGCCCGCTGCCTAGGGAAGGTAAGGGGAAAAGAAAATGTCAGAATGCTTGAAGAAGTTACATTTGTGAAATCATTGTTTCAGCACTCACCAGTAGAGAGAGGAGCTAATTCTACCCGAAGTGGAAGTTTTTACCAAAATAGTTTCATGCATATATTTACTTTTACTGACTTGAGACTGGGGAAGAGTTGGCTTTCAGTGAAACGTCCATAGGCCTCATCTTTCAGTGGTGAGCAACATGCCTCATGTTCCTTCTCTCCCTGCTCATGCACTGGAATTAGCTGCCGAAGGAAACCTGTGCAGCAGTATGATAGGCAGCCAAGTATTAGCAATGGCAGCCAGGTTGCTTTCAGAGTGTGTTCTGGAAAAACAGGACATACTTCCATTACCCCTGGTCTGGACAAAGCAGATATCCCTCATCTTTCAGTGGTGAGCAACATGCCTCATGTTCCTTCTCTCCCTGCTCATGCACTGGAATTAGCTGCCGAAGGAAACCTGTGCAGCAGTATGATAGGCAGCCAAGTATTAGCAATGGCAGCCAGGTTGCTTTCAGAGTGTGTTCTGGAAAAACAGGACATACTTCCATTACCCCTGGTCTGGACAAAGCAGATATCCCCAATTCTGTGCAGATTCCCAGTAAGGCAAGCCATTGTTATTGAGCACAAAATCCTTTGATGCCCTTTAACAGATGCAGGGACTTTTCTTATAGCAGGGCCTGAATGTGGCCAGAGGCATGTATTCAGTTAGGAATCTCTTTGCAAATGCTGCAAGCTGATTTTTGAGTACTGGTTAAATGGAAGTTTTCAAACCACACCTGAGGGAAGCACGCTTATTGCAAGATATTTGGTACTTTAGACTAAAACTCTTTCTTTTTACATAAGATTATTTTTTCAGGGGGGAAATGCCCACTGGCCCAACAGAATAATTACATATTTCCTCCAAATCCTCCCATAGAAAAGGAAGAAAAAAATAGGTATGTCATACCAGGAAAGAGATGCATGCTTATAGCAGATGAGAGTTGTCCTTTACAGAAAATGGCCCTTTGACAATATATCTTTGTGAAAATGAAGGCTTTGACTGGAAATCCTTGTGCTTTTTGTTCTGAAATTGCAACCTTGAAAAAACTTAATCAAAACCTGTTTATTGGGTAGAAGGCATTCAGTGAAGCGGTGTGTGGGGGAGAAAATCAAGGAAAAATTTAAGTCCTTTAGTGCTGGGAGAAGGCAGAAGGGTGAATGGAGTGCTGTTCCTGTAGGAGTTACTGAAAAAATAAATCATTAGGAGTACGAAGATGGTTTCCTTACAACTACCGTGGCCTGGGCTAGTGTATCTCTGCCCTGCTGCTGTTACTGGTACCAAAGGGAGCAGTTTGCCTTGGTGCAAAGCTGTTTGCCTACAGGGTGACTGATCTCTAGGCGTTTTCACTCTGCTCTTGCTGGACAGGCATACATTTATACTTCTATGCGTATTGTTAACTCTAGTATTATATATATAATAGTTCTTTGTAACTGATGCGTTGTAATGAGCACTATACAGAAAGCATAGCAGATGTGAAACCGAGGCTCAGGAAAATTAAACACAGTGCCTCTTTTTATACTGTTACTTGAAAAATCCAACATTTTATCCATCTGTCCTAAAACTGGGGCAGATGCTTAACTACAAGACCACATTCTTTATGTAGTCTTATATTAATACTATGTGTTATTGTTGCATTATTCATTTATTTCTTTGATGAGCTGTAAATTACACTGGCCATCTTCCCTCCCCTCAGAAACTGGTGTTCCCTGGTTTCTCATGCATTAATCTTACCAACATGAAAAGCAGCATCCTCAGCTGGCACTTGTGGAACTAAAAGTTGAAAAGAAAGCTCATGGTAATTTGCAGGATTCTGAGTATTCTGATGATACCCATTGTTTGATTGCTCAAAAATTTAACCAGAATTCCTTAGCCAGTTAATATAGTGCTGGTGCACTTTTAGCTAGTTTGAAAGCTGGTGAGGCGACTCAGCGGAGAAGAAGAATTGCTTTCAGCAAGGTCGTCTTTGGAAGGAATAATGAACAAATAAGATCTAGGAATAAGCTGTTATGAGTTACTGTATCTTCTTCCTAAGTGCTTCCTCTATCCACATGAAGAAAAAGAGCTAACAAGGAACTTGCAAAATTAATATTAAAGTTACTTCTAGATACTCTGGAGCTAAAGGTTAGGTCCTCCAGGGCATTCTCTCTCCTCTTCATAAGCAGTCACTCCTTTACAAGCTCTCACAAGTCTGGATGGTAAGTAAGGTTGATCTAAGAGTTGATAGATTTGGCTCTTAATTCATGTAATGTTCTGAAGTACCCCCATGGACCTTTGCACTGGGTGGAGAAGGAATTTCAGGTTGCCAAAGGGGGTTTGTTCTTGTGTAGCCTGCAATAAAGCAACAGCCAGGCTTCTGATTACTGAGATTCTGTTTGGCAAGAGTGAGTGTATTTATACAAAAAAGTGCCATCAAAACATTCTTACCATTCAAAATCAATACAGTTTGGGGCTTGTTTTTAGCAATAATAAAAAAAAGAATAATTATTTGGACCTTTATTTTTAAAACAAAACAAAAAACTTCCATTACAAAAGCTAAATGAGATAAATAACCCCTGACAGAGCAAGAAGGCGATCTCACTAAATTGAATCCAGTCAATTTTAACATTCACAGCGCTAGAGGCAATTTTAGACAGAGTATGAACGTCATGGAAAAAACATATTCCTGAATCTGACTTACAGAACTCTGTATTTGAGCCCTTAATGATGATAAATCAATGATCTAGAAAATAAAATCCCTTTCCTATTAACCAGATGGGCACACAAATTCTTGTCAGACTTTGAGACGTAAGCACCCAAAATTTTCAATTAGTGTTTCACATCCCACTACCTTATAATTATAAGTAATTAAATTGGAACATAGTGCAGACACACATATATAAACTGTCTTTCTCTTGCTTTCTCTCTATAAAATAATTTCTGTCTGCTGATTGATACAATTCTTTAACTCAGTTGAGAGATTCTCTGCTAACATCATAAGGGATGCACTGAAGCAGAACTCTGAGATTGAATTACAACCTTTGTATTGAGTCAAAGAGCAGAGTTGTGATTATAAGGTCCTGTCTCTGCTATTTCTTCCCTCTGAGCTCAGCTTTCCCAGGCTTTTTTTGTGCCTTGATGAGGCTTCTTATGTCCGGTACCATTGGGTGCAAGTGTCCTGGTAGCTGCCTGGCATTGCTCCGCCTTCCTTTGCCTCTGGTCGCGGATGACAACTGAATGGCTGTGCCCAAAGCAGCAGTTCAATACTGTGTGGCTGGACTGTTAGGAGAGTTAGTAGATTTAAATATTTTCTTGTCTTTTAAGCATACTAAAACTTGAGAGGTGTGAATTTACAAAATGCCAACACTTTCCAAACTTGTAAATGCTGGATGTACTACATGGATGTCACGTTGACTGTCTTAATCTGACAATTGCAAGGGAGAAGTCTCCTTGTATGTAGAATGGAAAGCAATATTGTAATTTCTGTGAGTCAACATAATAGATTTGAACTTAGTCAAATTTGAGTAGACTCACAGATTTCAGAGGTGTCACCCCAGCTATACCACCTGAAGGATTTTGCTATGCTGAGGTAATAGACATAAGTCAATTTCTGTGAAAACCTGAGAGTTTTGCAACTTGCATTTGTTATATGTGGCATCTCATGATAGTTTACCTGAAGTGCAGTGGTTATTCTCTGGGTGTTTCACTACTGCTGTGCTTAGTGCAGTGGGCAAGATGTTTGCTTACGGAAAATGTTTATTCTGGGCAATCTGTGAGCACAGAATCGGACAACGCAGAGCATGCAAAGGAGGCACAGCTTCAGAGATCATGGCTCTGGTAAACTGGAATTATTGAGGCCTCAACTTAAACCTTAGGGGAAATTAGCAGGGGAAATGGAAACTTGAGAGGATTGAAAAATATCAAAATTCTCTGTAAATAAGGACAACACTCTCCCGTAAACATTCCCCCCTCTTTAGCTGTGTAGTATGTTTAACCTTCCACATGTTTGATGATGTGGATGATTCAAGTAGGGTATAAAGTCACTTCTTATAATAGTGACTGTCGTAACTTTACAGTTTCTTGTGTGTAGTGACAGTGGAATTATGTTCCAGTTTTGTTTTCAAATATGTAAATAATGCTTATCCTTATGAGTAGAAGGTTAACTACATGACAACATAACGGCCTGGGATATTATTCTTAATGAAGTGCTATTAAACTCTAGATATTTAACTACATCATATTTATGTTGTAATTATTCCTACTTGCTTGGTGCATTTCCAGTTACATAAATTACTAGTAATTTCAAAAAGGCTCAAACAAATGCATTGTGTACTGTAATTGTTGGGTAATTACAGTGTGATTATATGGTTTTGAAATATGGTCCAGTATAAGTTTTCTCTTGTTTTTTGTTTGTTGGTTTGTTTGTTTGTTTGGGTTTTTTTTTGGTGTGTGTGTGTTGTGGTTTTTGTTGGGGTTTTGTTTGGGTTTTGTTTTGTTTGGTTTTTTTTTTGACTGCCCTACAAGGTTCCTGAATATGCTTCATGACCATGCCTTACACCTTTAAGGCAGAGGGCTCTTGAATACCAGAAGTGTTGAACGGTATTATGGATTAATCCTCATGGTTAATTGACTTTAGCACTTAAGAGATCGTAATGATGATCTGATGAAAGCTTTTGTGGGCCTGGGGCTTTGGTGGCTTTTGCTTTCTAGCGAAATGCTGTCATCTTCCTCCTGTCAGGACGCTTGCTGCATGTCTTTGCTTACATTTACCTGTTTACAAGAATTCTATGGGGATTTTGTTACCTGTCTCCTGCCCCTCTGTCACGTTTGACCAAGTTGTCTCAAATTTATTTTCAGACTCAAAGACACAGATTAAGACATAAAACTGCAGTAAAAGCTTAAGTGTTGTTTTCATGGGAAACAAGGCTAAAAATCTGTGTATTTTCAGTAAAGCCGTAGGCAGAAGAGTCCGTTTATGCTCATTTTTATTACCTGTTCTAAAACTTTAATTTCATGCAGCTTCAGGAAAAAAAAATGTTCAGGTCTGACTCTGTACCAATTAGTATAATGGAATTACTAATGAAGTGAAAGTATTTGCTCTAGTCCATGTGCTGAGGCATGTTCATAGGTATACTCGTGTTCCCTTTCTTTAAATGGGGATCTGTAGCTGCTTGACAGAAGTTCAATATGAAATACATTTATCTCCCCTAGTTATTTTTTTTTTCAACATAATGTCCTCTGAAACCTTCACAATGCCTCTTTAAACAGCCCTTCTGTTTCTTCTGCTTATTGTTGGGCAGAAAGTTCCCTTTTGTGTGCCCAGCAGTGTTCAAAACCTGCTGGAAAACTATTTCTGTGTATATTGCGGACTGTAGCTGCTGTGAACATGGAAGGAACTCCCTGTGCACCTCCCAGATGTCTTAACTGAATGGGCAGGCCTCCCGTTATCCTGGAAGTCTGTCCTTGGTAGGCATGGGGGTTATGTCTGTGCTGGTGGTTGTCCAAACGATCAGATAGGTAGCATGCAGCTTTGGAAGGGCTAAGTCTCTGAGATGGTCCCGTAAATGTTACTGTGGCTGTAACCATGAAGATAAGCCTGCAGCATTAATTGGATGCATTATCTCTTTAATCATGAGAACTTGCTAGTGGAATTAGGTTTTTTCCAAGTCTTGCCAGGAATAGCCACAGTCACATTTTTAGAGGGCTGTCAGTCCAAGCTTTGATGTTCTAATTCTGCACATACAGAATCCTGGGGAAAAAAAAAATATTTTGGAAGCAGTCAGGCATGAAAAGCAAAAGGTTGTTGTAGCTGAGCTAATAGAAGAGACCTAACACAGAAAGCTGATAGTTCAGGGTGTTAACTTCTGATACTGTACACAGAAACACATCCTGAATTTCTATTTCCCAATATGTTTTCACATATGGTTGTAATCTACATGACATTTTTGAACATGCCTTCTACACTGCTTCTTCAGATTTTTTCAGATACTTGTTTTCCTGTCCTCTTGACAGGCAAGCATTGAGACATTTCTTCTGTTCGCCAAGCTGTCTCTCACACAAGGGAGCAGGAGACTTGCCTCTCGGTCACAGGAGCTCTGGCTGCTGAATTGCAGTAGAAGAGCCTGTGGGCTGCACTAGGTTACAAGCGTCTCTTCCCTTCCTGCTTCTGTAAAGCTCCCAAACTGGAGCCTTACTGGTTTAACGGCAGCTGAAAATTCTCTCGTGCCAACTTTTGTACCTCTTTTCTCCCCACACCCTCCTTTTCTTTTTTTTTTTTTTTAACTGAACAACACAAAATGCTTGACTATTAAGCAACACTCCTTCCAGAAATTTCAGCTTCCTAGATTTGAACAGAGGAGGTCATAGTCATATTTCTCTCTCTTCCCCTCCTGCCCCGCACCTCGCATTTTTTTTCATTTCCCTCATACATATTCTATGGATAAAATTGTCTGGGGCCTTCTTTCTTGTGTTGGTTTCTTGGTTTCTAAACATCAGGTGCACTTGGGAATGGACAGGATAATAAAATAATCCTGTTCTGTATTGATTGAGCCATAGTTCCTTTATCTCTGTCTCTTACTAGAGTGAACCCAGCAGAAGCATTTCCCTTATTGATTACTTATCATCCCTATGTTAGGAGACACAAATAAATTAAAAAGTCACATTGTTCTGATGACCACTAACTTTTCAGGGATGATAATGTGGACGTGTACCCGATTTCCAGCTCTCTACACTCGCAGTGTTCTTGTGATTACTGTATCAGTCAGTTATTTCTCGGAGCTGTTGACCCTTACATCTTGGCTTTGCTGTCTGATCTGGCTTTTGGAGAACAGGGCTGACTTCAGAGAGATTGTTTTGCTTGAGCGATGACTTGAGCAATGAGGAGATCATACTACAGCGAATTGCTACCCCTGATGCTTGACCTGGTCTGTACTGAGCATTGAATTAGGCTCAGTAAAGGCTTTCCCCAATACATACTGCCAGGACAGTAGTGCATCAGTGGGGAAAGGTCTAGGCATCCTAAAAAGCACTGGCAAGGGACTATCTCTTAGTTCAGTGTAGTGACTAATTGCCCGTGTGTGCCACAGCGTGATGCATCTTCATCCTGCTGTACTTGCGGAAGTGGGTAGAGCTATCTGAAGCATACTTGGACTTTAATCCAGAAATCAAGAGAAAATAACAAGGTGTTTGAGCACACAGGATATGCTGATTATCAAGCTAGAGCATTGCCATTAGACAACTAATCCTTTCCTGGTTTTATATACTAGCTGCATGCCCACCCAGCTGGTTTCTTTAACAAAAAAGCCAACACCCAAACCACCATGCTGTGTAGATTCCTGTTCACATTAGGAGCTTTGTGTATTAAGAAAGGAAACCTCTGTAGTCAGTGCAATACAAAGGGTTAGCAGTGCTTTAGCCCCGTACAATCTCTAGGCAGCTGCAAACGAGGAAATACAAAATGAAAAGCGCAACTACCTTCCCAGGACAGTTCTGCAGCAATGAGGTGGCCTCTTCCAGTGACCAGCTAAAGTAGCCGCAGTGCAAATGAAAAAACCCTTTCTACTGACACAATTTCATCCTGAATTTCTGTTCCTGCAACTTTTATGAAATAAGAGAATATCCGAAGCTAATTTCAACAAAGGCAAGAAAATTTCCACTCCAACTGTAACTCCAAACCTGCTCGCTGAAACAGCAATTAGAGATATTTTTATGATAAAATTTCCCCATCATGTGGAAGTCCAGATGGGCAGGCTTAATGTAAGTTAGAGTATGGAACTGGTAGGCAAGGCTCCTGGGTTCCATTTCCAACTTTACCACTTACTCCCTGTGTGACCTATGAGTAACACAGTTATTTGAGCTTATGCTTTGTTTGTGAAATTGAGATAATTATATTTTTCCTCTGGGAGGAGCTGTGTTGAGGAATAAATCAGACGGTTGAAAGCAGGGTGGGAGAATCTTCCCAAAATTCTGAATTCTACGTTCATTCCCGCAGCCATTTCTAAGGTTGTTATGTTATGAACATGTTGTTTGCACAAAACGCGTCACCCATGTGACTTCATAAATCTAAAGGTTTAATTGTACAAAAATTTAGGCATTTAATGGGAAAACACATAGTTAATGTTAAGCTTGTTCCTAAGCCTTTGCAGGGTGGAGTGCAAAGAGATACAGAGGGTAGGAATGGTTTATAAAGCAGTGAAGCGGTTGGTATGGGTAGTAATGGACTTGGGTGTGGCTAGTTTCACTTGCCAAGGTTTGACCAACTTCATTGTTTGTTTGTGTTTGTAATATGGTTTGAGAAGACACAACCAGAAGTGGTACTGTCCAAATTTATGTCACATAGTAATAAACTCGAGCAAGTAGAGTAGGAATCTGGTGGCTTGAGCTGCCTCTGTAGTAGAGAGATGTTCAGAGCATAACTCATTGCATCTGAAGTCTGTACTTTTGTTATGGAAGGAACGTGGAGTAATTAAGATGCTAATGTGGTCACCTCAGGGAACTGCTGAAACTAAGGAGCGATAAATGTAAGGCGATATCTATAAAATAACAGACTTTTTTTTTTTTTTTTAATCACTTCTGTAAATGCAAGTGATTGTTAGAAGCCAATGTGAAATGCCTAGGAAGAGATTATGCGCGTGAGGTAGGAAGCAGGCGTATGCTATTAATGGAAGGGTCACGTCATGTTCGGAGGCACAGGCTGCCATTCTCCTCGTTGTCAGAAGGGAAAAATACTGGAGCAGGATCTTCAGTGGCACAAGGGCAGTTACATGCACTTTGTATTGCAAGCCTGTGAGAGCTGAGTGGTAGCTAGCCTGTCCTTGGGGTTTCGAAAGCCCCCTTTAGTCCTTGAATTAGAAACAACAAAAAAAACCTTTACAGATGGCGTGTGCACATGCATGCACGCTCGTTTCACCAGCATTGAAAGGAATCTTTTACATCTTTTAATGAGTCTTAAAATGAGCCTGTGCTTCTTGATCTCCTTGGCCTCATAAGGGTAGAAGCCAAGTGAGATATTTAATCATTCATGTGCCATGAATAGCTGTGGAAGTGGAATTCTTTTTCCAAAAAAGCATTTGTTCAAGAATATTCTGCACATAAGCTAAGCTGGACAAACTGTAAAACTGGGAAGTTACGAGTATGGCAGTAGCACGGGATTGCTGCAAAGGGGTGTGATACAGCCCCTGGCTGCTCTTCACCCCTATCATCTGATGGATTTTCTCTTCAAAGAAAGTAAAGTTCCAAAAATCCCTTCCTACAGAACTCACCTGCTGTGCTCTAGCTTTGTACGAGCTGCACAGCAGATCGGAGGGAGGTCCCTCACGAGCCTTTTCCCACTGCTCACTCGCACACAGTGGGTCGGATGCTGCCTCATAAGGAAACAGGTATTTTCATACAGCCTATAGGAGGGCTGCCTTCCCTGAAGATCCCTCTGTCTTAAATTTGATAAATTCAGCCACAGTGTGTGTATTTATACAGTCAGTATATAAACATACCTTGACTTCCATACAACCTCTCTTTACCTCCAGAGATCCTGGCCCCTTAAAAAAATATTATTCTTTGCCAGTGGCACATAAGCGTCAATTTACAGAATTTTTCATCAATAGAGCCTCCCAGAGGGCTGCATTATTGATTTTACTTTTGACCTAGCACAGCACTAGCGTCCTGATCAGAAAGGCTACTCTCAAATTGGGAAGTTCTGGTTTTCCTTTAACTTCATTATCAAAACATTCACTCTTTCTGAGGTCTGTAATAAAGCAGCCTACCTCTGCCAGAGATGAATTTTGTTTATGATCTGATCTGTGTCTCTGATAATCAAGACCCGAATGCCAGAAAGTCATAAAAAGTTCCCTCTGGTCATGAAGTTCCCTCTAGTTTGCTTTTCTTGCACTAATAATCTCCTCTTTCCCATGTTTTTTTTTTTTCCTGTTAACCACAGCAGATTGAATTATCCAGTCTCTGCAAGAAATTCTAACAGTCCTTCTGTATCCTATGAGTTGTTAGGGCTGCATTTCATTAACTGTAATAAACCAACACTCAGTGTTTACCGGAATAACACGCATTGTACAGGCGGAGATAAGCTCCTGTCAGGAAGTGTCTATAAAGCACAAGCAATTCCAGTGCTTGTTCTTTATGTTTCTGACATTGTTGGTGGAATTTCAATTTTGTATCTTGCAAATGCAAGCAGTGCTTGAGATAGTTATGTGCTACTGAGATAGCACCCAGGGGCTTCTGAGAAGCATCCTTCTTTGTATTTCCTTGTCTGTAATGGCAGCAGTCAGGGAGAACAGTCCTGCTGTGCAAGGTGCTGCACAAAATAAACCAATGCCACGCAGAACTTGGAACTTTAAAAAAGCTGCAGCTAGGTGTGAGAGTGGAATAAGAAAAAAAATGGGAATAACTCAGAGAAGGAGCTGTAAGAGCTAAATTGATAGCATTGAATGGTGAACAAATCATACTCTGTAGTGAGAGTAGTTCATCTTTTTCAGTAGGGATTCATCCTGCAACGAGCACAAAATTGCTTTTGAGATTTGGAAATAGGCAAAATGTTTAGCAGCACTGAAATTCAGTGTGCAATATCCTTAGTACATGAGTACCAAAAGTAAGTTACTCAAACTGAACAGAGACTTGCACAAGTTACAGTGTGTTTCTGTTTCAGGTCACACTGGGTGAAGGGGAGCGTACTCCTGCTAGATTATAGTCTGGAATAAGTTTCACTTCAACTGGAGATTCTCATTACTTCTGCTGTTGTTTTCATTACTTGTTATGCTTTTATATAAAGAAGTTTTAGCACTGAGGACTTACTGTGCTAGTGGCTGGGCAAAAAGACGAGAACACAGTTGTTGCCTCAAAGCATTTTTATGTCAACTCTCCTGTAGTTCTCTCTCAAGACACAAATACTTAATTCACATCATGGGACTGTTTTACCATTTAACACAACTTTTTCAAATCTCAGAAATAGCTGTTTTCAGATTGATGTATAGCTACTGCGCCTCAGAACAAGTTAGTCTCTTATCTTTGAGATTGGCATATGTTGGGTAGGGAGGATATTAAGTCATTCCTTTATTTGCCACAGAAACAATGGAGCAAGTCTTTGTGCTTGTCCTCTCCTACAACTCCATCTCAGATGTCATGTGAATCTTTGGAGTACTGGAGAATTTCTGGTGGGAAGCACATGTTGGATCAGGACTAGTTGACGCTTTGTGTAAGACACCCCTACCAAGGGGATGAAAATACCAAATTTCTCTGGGATTTGCTGTTACCCTCTCCTGACTTGCTAGGCTTTCTGCCTTTCCCTGCGCAGCAGTGATTGTTCTCAGCGTTAATGGTATGTTGAGGACAGAACTCATACCATCCGTTTGTTTGGGTTTGGGGGTTTTTTTTGTGGTTTTTGTTTTTCCCCCCCCCTTTCCAACCATGTAATTAACTGGAATTCTGTTTCAAACGAGAAAACTACTGAAATACCAGCTGGATTCTTTGCTGTCAGCCCCTCTCTATCAGGATATTTTATGCTCTTTGTCAGCATGGTTTTTAAACACCTGTGGCCTTAAGCTTTGAAGGAGTCCAGCCCCTCCTAAAATTGCTGATGCTTCTTGTGGTTTAGCTTGCATAATTTGTGCAGTGGGCTTTACCGTAAGATTGAGAGTCATAGCAGATTCAATTGTAAGGGGACCTCCAGTTTTAGTCTTCTCTTCACATCAGCATGCTGCTTAGAGGCAAAGCATATCTCCATCAATCTTCCTTACAACTCCCCTTTGCTTTGCTCTTTGGACCGTACCCTAGGGCATAAAATAGTGTGGAGCATTACATATTTTGTGTGCTAATAAGCAAAAGAAAAACCAGAAAAAACAGCAACAACCTGTGCAATGATTTGTTCCAGCATGTGCTGTAACATTATTAGCTGATTCCTTTGGAAAATTACCACCAGCACAGCTTTGCTGACTTGCACATGTATAATGTATAAATGGAGCCATTAAATGCACCCTTAGCAATGTACTTCCTTACACTGCCTGTGACATGAGTTTCACTATTTTTGTCTCAACAGTTTATCACACTCTGCGTGACACCAGTGCAATATAATGAAGCGCAACTCAGCTATGCCATCCATGGAGGTAATTTTTTTCCCTCTTGTTCACTTTTCCACCATGACATGCAGTACTCACTGGGGGGATTTTTACAGCCTTATGGCATCAGGCGGCCTCTCTGGATTTATCCTTAGTAGTACAGTAGTACGCACAGGCCCTAACCAGGGTCCAGGTTTCTTCTCTCCTAAGCCTTCATCGTTACATACACAGAGCATAGTCTTTGCCCTAATCTGTTTGTGATTTAAACAGACTGAACTAAGGAATGCAAAGATGAGGTTATTATACACAACAACAATAGATGAACAAAACCACGCCTAGGTATTTTATTACTGGGGTCTTCTGTGACTACTATCATACTTTGTCCAAGTTTTTCTCAGTATAAAAATACGAGAGAATGAATCTGACTTGATGGTACGTGGAGGGAAGGGAGAGATTAACAGCAAAATGAAAGGTCACCAAGGTGAGAGAAATACAAGGCTGGACTCTATGAAAAGAAAATGCCATTGCTTCCGATTTAGATTTCTGACAGGCATTTGCAGAAATCTGAATACCATGATTTAGCAACATATTTGCCTTATGATTAGAAGTCAGTATAGCAGTTTAATTCTCAAGCCACAGTCTTCACATTTCAGGAATACATCCATCCATCTCTGGAGAGCGCACAGTTGCTTCCGTACATGTAGCAAGGACACGCAGAGAAAAAGGAAGAGATGCAGAAGGTTCAGTTTTGAGAGTCCACAGCTAGATAGTGGAAAAATTATGATAGGATCTAGACACAGCCTCAGGAAAACTTGGGTTTGCAGCATAACTATGAGAAATCTGTGGTTTTGCACACCACATAGAGATTTCGAGCCAAGTATTCTTGGACTAAACTAGTCATTGACTTCACGGATTTCCTTACTTTCTTCCCTCTTGCAAAGAATTATGTTCTGCTGTAGCTCAAGAGTTCTTTCCACACCCTTATAGTTTGAACCCCCAGGAGAGTTCCCAGAACTATTAATTTTTTCTACAAGCCAGCAGGTTTTGATTTAATAAGGAGTAATAATGTTTTCCAATGTGGATTTATTCCGGGATAATCCAATGGCTTTTCAAAATGGAACCACACTATTTCTGTAAGGCTGGGATACAGGATTGCTTCCTGCCTTTCATTGCTGACCCCTGTTGCCTGGATTCCTGCCGCTTTGTGCCGCAGACCTCGTATCGTTTGCCAGCTCAGAGTCAGATTTTGGAAGCAAGAACAACTGAGTTCCCACTGCTGTTGTGAAGTTACAAGCACAAGCAGTAGGTAACTTTCATTGCTGATGGGTATATTTCATGCTGCTCTTCTTAAACTTGTGTGAACTATTACATTTTTGGTGGCTGTTTTAGCTATTCTTTTAGCTTACCCTAATTCCATTTACTGCATTTCTTTAAGCCCACTAGTAAAGTGGTAACAGGAGGAATATTTGCACAGATTACTAAGTGCTGGAACTGCTGTGGGATCGTGGGTGCTAGTTTGTACGGGGGACTTGATAACTAGTCTGTTGGCAGAAAGTAGCAAGCCTTGGAGGCAGCAGCAACTCTTGATCAAGAGGAGTTAAGAGACGAAACGAAGAGGGCAAAACGATCCCCTTTGTAAGCAGATCCATCAATAGGCCTGAATCTGGTTTGGAGACCACAAAAGTGCTAGTGGTGCAAGGAAACATCAATACCTCCCTGCTGTGTGAACTGAGAAAAAAGCAAGCAGGAAAAGCCTTTCTTTCTCCTCTTCCCCACTATCCATTCTTCATTTTAAACATTAACCTTTTAGGGAAGTAGAAAACAATCACATATACTGGAAAGAAAAATTGGTTTGGTCTTTTTGGTAATGACTTCTCAGCTCCAAGAAAACATGAAAGTTAATTTTTAAAACAAAGCCAGAACAAAGAAAGGCTGGGAGTAAGAGGAACGTGAGATGGGTTTTCTTCTTTCCGTCAGCACTTACTGGGCTACAGAAGGATCAGAAAGATCAGATCAAACTCAGAATCACAAAGCACTTGATTAACGTGGGGAGAAGAGTAAACTAAACCAATAAGGTGACAGAAAACAGTTACTTTGTTTTCAGGTTCCTTTTTCTTGAGGTTAGTAATGGACATACTCTTTTCTCTTAATGTTGTCAGAGCACCTCTCCAGTCATTTCTTGCATATCTAGTAGCAGAAAGAAGGAGAAAGGGGTGAAATTTATAGAACGTGCCATTAATTACTGCTTACCGTTCTGTTTTGATGCCAGCAAGTGATGTATTTCTAATACGCGTGCACCACAGGCACGGTAAACAGGCAACGAGCCTGAAACATCCTCGGTGCTGGAACAAAAAATGCCAGCTAAAAAAACCCTCCAACAAACCTGTCAGAAGAAGTTTTATCAGAAGTCAAATAAATTCAGTTTATGACCTTTGTTTATGTCTTTGTTCACTTTCACTGATACGGTCACAGATTTTAGTTTCATCAGAGGAAGCTGTGGCATTCAGGTCTTGGGAAATGCACAGCACAGGCTGTAGCTGAATAATGCCTGGAAGAGTTAAATGCCATTAGAGAAGTGATCACAGAGGGAAAGAAAAAGAGAGGCAGTACAAATCTGGGCCATGTGTCTTTCAAGAGATAGAAGCTTAAATTTAAAATGGGTGACACGGTTTGAAAAGAAATGCCCAGCACCTAACAATGCTCCTTGAGGTTATGGAGCAGAAATCAGGGCACTTATTTAGAATTTAACCTCTAGTTGTTGGTGCTTGTTTTTGAAAGCCTGGGATTTGAGGTATTACCAGGTGCAGGGGGGAGAGGTTCACATCCTATCAGAGGAGAGCCAGTGTCATGGGACAGGGCTAGGTCAGTGCAGAGTAAACATAGAATCAGTGCATTTTCCTCAAAAAGCTCTGAAATTACTCATGTACCTAACACTACCTTTTTGAAGCAATTTAAGCACTTGAGAGTTAGTCACATGCTTTTCGAGTGTTATTTGAGTAATTTACACGGCAAACCAGTAAACCTAAAAGAGGTTCCATATTTGCATTTTGTGTTTTACTTATCTACTCTATTTCCTCCATCGTAAACTTGGTCTGACAACAGCCAGGTGCTCCTGCAGAGAAAAAGCAGGACAGTTTCTTCAGGGATTTTAACTCTTCCAGAAATCTGTGAAGAGCTATCGTATCTTAATACACTTAAGCGTTTGGAAGGCTAATAAATTGAATGGATGGGTATGGGAGGTGAGCTCTGTTTCACTCATCAAAACTGATTTATTTATAGGGTCACCTCTGAGAAGCACCTCCGTTCTGTTGTGGATCTTCTTGCTCATGTCTCTCCAGTGTAAGTATCAGTATTTTGTTATCTTGGGAGTCAGATACAGGAGATCAGGGCACCTGAATTTCCTTCTTTGTTTTGCTGTCAGGGTATCATGCTTTGCGTAAGCACTTGTCCTGTACCTTTGAAAGCAATTTATTTTCCCTCTCTGGAGAGAAACTGTAAAGTTTAAGTAATTGGGCTTGCACTTAAAGCAAGGTTTATGGTTTACAGTTGGACTTGATGATCTTAAAGAGTTTTTTGCAACCTAAATGATTATATGATTGGACTGGATTCAGAAAGCTTGGGATCACAGACCTGAATTTTGGTAGATTTCTGGGTGAGCAGCTCATGCAGGACACCTCTAAATCAGAGAAGCTTTAGGTTACTAAGTAGGAGACAGGACTGAACCATCTTAGCACATGTGGCCTTCAGTTTTGTCTCCATTCCCTCATCTGCCTCTGTCTTATAAACTTGGTGCTTCTGACTCCCTCTGTGGATTTCTGAAGCTTCTCCCCACCTTTCCCTGAAGGACACAGCTTAAGTATCCCTACAGAACACACTCCGGCCCTTATCTCGGCTGGGGCTGATGTGTTCTGCTCAAGCACTTAAAAATCTGTAAGGAAGACAACATGCCAAGTCAAAAAAAATTGTTAAATTGTACATAATAGGTGACTGTTGTACTGCCTTAATCTGAGTAAAGGACTATGCAGTACAAAAAGGCACTTTGAGCCCTGCTGGTTCATTAACAGATTATAGAGACTCACCAACATGTTATTTGGAGTCTGTGCTTGCTTTCTTTCATTGAGGCCGCTGCAGAATGGAGGTCCTTAACCCTACCCAGGAGAAAATAAATACCACCACACCTCAGTTTGCATTTATGTTAATCACAGGATTCCTTTTCTCACATACCTCCTTGAAGAAATGCATAGGTCGGTAGGATAAGGAGTCGGCTGCAGACTGAAGTATGTACGCTATTGTTTCTGTTCCCTACAAAGAGGTGCTTATTCTGGGCAGAGACATTTCATCTGCTGTTTCATACATAGCTAGAAGTTCCCCTGGCACTCTTTTGACATCTCATGGCATGTTTTACAGGTGCTTAGATTTCAGAGAGTGGGTAGGAACATTTTAATACCAGGAAAGCTGAAAGAGTGCAGAAAGTCAAGATTTATACCTTTTTCTTTTTGAAACTTTTCACCAGACGTTTTCTGTTCCAACGAGATAAGTAGAGAGCGCCTTCCATTTAGAGTGACGAGCAGCTTTTTCCTTTTGAAGCTAGCAAAGGTTCCAGAATTAGTCTGTGGGAAGGGAGAAGAGTTATAAGTCACACATTCAGCCAAGAGTATAATTAAGCCAGGAAGACTGAAATGAATAACTAAGATGATGAGTACGAGTAAGTATCAAAAGAGATTTTTTTTTTTTTTGTATCTAGGTGCTAGACGTTATTTGCTTCAGTTTTTCAATGCCCTGTCTACTGTAAAAGGTGTAACTGATAATTCTCTTGGGAACGCCAGATACACAGGAGGCTTCTTCATTGTCTTCTTTTGAAGAAGCAACCCTGATTTGTTGTCTATTCTCACAAGTCAAGGAGGATTGTATGAACTGGAGTTGCTTGTGCCAACAGAGATGACAGCAGCAGTGGCTCGATAGCCTGTGTGACACTAAATACACACGAGAGAGAAGGGGAGTTAGCTAAGGCTCGGCAGTGGGATCTGGGTTAAGTATCACTGCCACAGCAGCAGCTACTCGCCAGGCCAGCTCCCCACAGGTTCACTAAGTGCCGGACAGAAATACTTCTCTTTAGCAAATGTAACTGACCCAAGATCATCCTATTTGTTGCGGCAACACGGTTGGTGCCACTTCTCCAAAGCAGCTAACACCTATTACTAGCAAATAATACTAATGTGCCTCCTTTGCAGAGCCTGGTTTCACTGGGATCTGTGGCAGCAGAAGAAAAACCTGTTGGTGTTACTGTTCTGATAACTGTGTGCAACTTGTAATTAACAACTGTCTCATTGTGTAGATGAGCATTTCCGCTACCACTTGTTTGTGTTTTTTGAATATGGTTAAGTATTTAGTAGATATACCGCTTCCCTTTACACACACTCTGTAATTATATTTGGACTTCAATTACACAGCAGGAGGTGGTGCAGTGTCACATAGGCTGGAGTCACGGAGAAATCTGGAGCAAGGCTTCTTTCAGATGAGATGCTTGATTAGTTCCTGTCCTCATTCTTTTCTCCTGAATTCCACCAGGACCTGCACCTACAAGCACAAGAATTTTCATTGCCAGTACCATCGCAGCAGAGCAAATCTTTGCTTAGGAAGTGTGCCTGTTCTGTTTGCAGTCGCGAGTGGCAGGTGCTGCAGCGAAAACTCGATTGTTATTTCATTTAAGAAGCACAACAGAAAGCAAGGCTTGCCGAAAGCATAGTCAGGAGCATAATGACCCTTCTCTTCTGCCTATGTGCTTAATATTAAGGGCCTCATATAGACGCAGACAGATTGTGATTTACCTGTGAGTGTTCAGTATCTAGGCTGTTGCCCAGACACACACTTACCTGACCACAGATGTGGCCAGTTACTAAGCTTCCTCTAAAGTGACCAGATAGGGCCAGAGCCTGAAAGCAGAATTTCTCATCAAGGCAAGTGGAATCGATTCAAATACATGTTTCAGGAGTCATAAGAAGTTGCTTATTGATGGGTATGAATGCCAGAGAGTTAATTCACTGAGCCTGTAATGCAGAGCACCTGAGTTCCAGTTTCTGTACTTCATTCTTCACTTGTTCTTGCATTGTATAAAATCAAGTAGTACTCTGGCACTTTCAGACACATTTATAAAGCCTGTGTTCTGCCTGGCTGTCTCCGCCAAAGGTCTCTGATGGCCCAGGACCTTGAACAGAGCCAGGAAAAGACTTAAGCATGAGAAGCTAGGTGAAATAAATGGCCTTTTGTGTTTCCCTTTCTGTACTTCATTCTTCACTTGTTCTTGCATTGTATAAAATCAAGTAGTACTCTGGCACTTTCAGACACATTTATAAAGCCTGTGTTCTGCCTGGCTGTCTCCGCCAAAGGTCTCTGATGGCCCAGGACCTTGAACAGAGCCAGGAAAAGACTTAAGCATGAGAAGCTAGGTGAAATAAATGGCCTTTTGTGTTTCCCTACAATCTATATAGCAAGTTACTGCGTATGGTTGGCTGGTATAACTATGAAAATCTGTTAGAAAATGGGAGCATGTGTTTTGCTTACCGCTTTAGAAACTCCACATTAGCTGTACTCTGGGATAAGCTTCGCTGCTTTTTGGTAGTAAAAAAATCTCTCTTTTGCCTAGCAGTTAGCTTTTAGGAGACTTATTATTGATAGTTTGCCCTGAAATTCTAGATTTGAACAGTGCCCCATGCCAAATCTTTTTGGCAGTTGGTACTTGTGCTCAGGCAGACCAAAATTGCCTGGGCTTTTCCCTTTTGCTTCTTGTCCCATCATTTCTCACATTCCTGGTTCTGTGCCCTTTGCAATTGACTCCCTGTTTTATTCAGCAGTCTTTCTGCTCAGTGGTGGCTGCTTCAGCTTTCTGCCCTTTAGGTTTCTCAGCAACATTGATTCCTTTCTTCGTGCTAGGACTTCCTCCCACTTTTTGATTCTCTCAGAAGGGGATCCAAGAAAGCCAGGAAAAGCCTGATGCTTATTCCTTCAAGTGCCAGAATGTGCTGGCTAATTGAAAGGGGGGAAAAAAACCACCAAGTACTTTGCAGTTGCACTACAGCAGAGCTCAGTTAAATAGATATATGGTGTTCATAACTATTAGCTTTTTGCATTCACCATCATGCTGATTAACTGCATTTCTGAAACAGTTTCCGCTTTAAGCAGGCAGCATTAGTAATTGGATTTTTTCAAGAGGTCTTTTCTCAGAGATTCTGTTCACAAAGCAACGAGATGGCTATCTTGTGCTACAAGCTCATGCAGAAGAAAGGAATCATGCTGGGTCTTCTTTCTAGCAAAATATTTTCATACAGTTAGGCAGATGAATTTTAAAAAGTTTAATATCTTGCTTCAGCAGTTAGGCAGGACAAATGCATGCAAGCTAGTAAGATTGCTCTTGCACTGTAAATACAGTTTCTGTATTACTAGTAAGTTTAAGGGGTGGTGCCTGTTCGCAGGAATGGAGTCCTTCTATGGAACAGCTCTTCAGCCACCAACAGCTTGCAATTAATGCGTATGGTATTTTCTACAGCTAGATTGTGGCCTAGCTTTTCTTTTAGTATGGTAATGCTGAAAAGAAAATAAACATTGATTTTTTTAAAAAAAATCAGATTACTTTGGGTATATTTTGATCCAGATTATAGCAAAGAGTGTTCTTTAATGCAACTGGCTTTTTTTGTTGTCCACGTGAAGATATGGGTGAATGCAAGAACACATCTAAGAGAGTACTCACGTTGTTAGCTTCAGGTCATCTCAGCAGTCAACACAGAGAACAAATCTATGCTACATTATTTTCCATACACTAAGAGTCTAGAAACTTTGCTTGAGACCTACTTCCAGTGCACCCGATCCAGGTTAGCCCTTACACTTGCTGGTTAATTGATCCAAGCTGATTTGCTGTGATTTGCCCAGGAAAGAAGTAATAACATTGTCTACCAGCTGAAACATGTAGCAGATAACAGGTTTTAAATCAGTTTACCAAAGCCCCTAGTCTTAGGTTTCTACTGACGTTCTAGAATCAAAGCTTTGCCCTATTGCTGTGGAGCTCTAGCTGTGTTGCTTCTTTTTACAGACAGCATATTAAAAAAACCCGATTTCCAACAAATATAAAACAGAGTGCCCCTATTTATAAACCTTCTTTTCCAAATGGATCTCTACAGGAAGCACTAAGCACTGCTGCAAATAGCTATGTTCCAGTGCAACAAACAATCAAACTGTGTTTGAAGAACCGACAAAGAAACTAGTAACTACAGGAAATGCCCTTCTCAATAAAGGAAGAAGAAAAACCAAAAACATTTTCTTAGCAGCAAACAGGGAAAGCTGTTCAACATTCCTTAATTTTGCGTAAAAGCCTTTGCAACTTCAGGCTGTTCTCAAATAGAGCTCGGTAGCCACCTTTAGCATCTTTGCCACCTCCTCACAGTGAGTTCCACCTAATGATTTTTTCACTATAGATTGTTCGAACATACCTAGAACTACAGCACTGAATTGTTACGTTGAATTGTTCAGCGAGATTGATTGTGAAAACTTTCAGTTACAAGAGAGGTTTCCAGAAGTTCCCCAATGCAGGGAACTGTAATGGCCTAATGAAACACAGCAGTAATCCTGACACAATCTCTTCCAATGGATTTGTAATTTTATTTAAAATTATTAACAATATGTATATGGAACCTGATTTAAAATTTAAAACCAGACACCTCTGTGTTTTGTTAAAGAAAAAAAGACATCTCATTGCGTAAGAAAAAAGATGTGTAATTAACAATATCTGGAAATGTATTTAAAAAAAAAAAAAGCTATAAATACATTGGACCTGCCTTAAAAAAAACAAACAACAAACCCTAATCAATATATGTAATCTGCCTTATTGCCTTTAAAAAAAAAAAAAAAAAAGATACCTCTGCCTTAAAAAATAAAAGAAAATAAGGAAAAAGAGGCCTCTATTTTAAAAAATGACACCTGATGCATAGAGACTGCTTAAAAAAAAAAAAACGAAAAAACTGCTTAAAAAAAAAAACGAAAACAAACCACAAAGAAACAAAGAGTCTGTGCTTTAAAAGAGAGACACTTCTCTGTCTTTAAAACAAAACAAAGGCAAGTTCTAATCAAAAACATATGGAAACTGTGTTTAAAAAACAAAACTAATCAATATATGGAACCTGCCTTTAAAAACCTGCATTGATGCCCACAGGCAGCGCCTGCTCCGCAGTCTGCGTGGCCGGGCAGCCCATATCCATCAGCGGCACCGTCCCGTGGGGCTCCCAACGCGCGCGGGCCATAACTACATCCCTCCAGGCTCTCGGCCCGGGCGCCCAGAGCGGGCGGTTTGGCACACCTTCCCCAGGGCTTGCTGCAGTCAGGACGCTAGCGGGGAGCTTTGGTATCTACAGTAATAAATACGCTAGTTTTTTGGGGAGGCCTTTGCTTTAAAAAACTTCCTGTAACATTTTGTTTTGGGGACCTGGAGATTACATGAAGCAAATGTTATCCTGATAGGTCATTAGCAACCAAGGAATTCTTTTTGCATGAGAAGAGGCAGTGCACCAGATGGTGCTTCCGAGCACATGGTGAAAAACAGCTGCTTTCCTACTTATTTATTTCTGGGCCTGCACAGCTAACTGCTTTTGATTAAGGTAGAGGTATAGAAAGAGATACGCTGCAACTATTTTTTAGTTTTAATTCTGTAGCAAGAGAAGCGCTAAGGCGCACCCTAAGCTTGTGAAACGCAGTGTTAACAAGAACATCAGTACAGTGGTCAGCAACACTAAAGCATGTTGCTGTTCCTGTTCAGCCTGCATAAGCTGGGGATGCACCTACGGAGATGAGGACCATGGAGGCAGAAAGCCAAACTGCGGCTTCTGCGAAGGAAGGAGCTGAAGGAGAAAGACAAGAACGGGGAGTTCTCTCCTTCCATTCATTATGGGTCCTGCTGGGAATAGGGCGAAACTTCTCATCAACGCCAAAAAGCCGTGGGTTTTTTAGTAGCAGCAAGGAGCAGGTTGCAGTTAGCACAGCTACCTTAGGCAGTTTGGAGGAAGCTGATGGCTCATGAGCTTTCCTGGCAGAGCGGCTCACCCTGCTTCTCAAGGGCAGGCTGGGATGCTTCTAGCACAGCCTCTGCAGTCCGCTCCTTGTCTTTGCCTACAAGTCAGCTCCCAGGCAAATTTTGGTTATCAGCTGGTTTCTTTAGCAGAACAAGGTTTAGCATTCTGGGGCGCCTTTCCTCTTCATTAGTGCAAATGTGCTTAGGTCTGTTCTAGGGGACCTACAGGAGCCACATAGTTGGCCCACGGCTACAGTAATGAAATTAAAGACTGCTCTACAATCTCAGTTACTTTTCCTTAGACTGTACTTACCTGTCTCTTGAGGAGGCAGTCCCATCGTAGCCAGAGCAAGCACTGTCGGCTGCTTCGCTTCTCCTGTCCTGCAGGAAGCCCTCCTAGTTCTCAGTAGCCTTCTCTGCAGCTGTGGGTAGGAAGCAGCAGCCCATTTCCCCTTCCTCCTTATTCCCCTTTCAGCTGTAGTCAACGCTTCATTTGAGGCGATGTAACTAGCTTTTAGTCACTTCCAAATACGAAAACATACACAAAGCAATCACTTCAAATAGCAAAACGAGAGCCCCTTGTTTACCAGCCCTCCCACACAACACTCACTATTACCATTATACATTTATAAACATCTAGAGTTTTTATAATGCATTTATTTAGTTTGATAATACTAATGCACTTATTTTGGTCCATCAGGCAGAGCAGGGAACAGGAAGTCAAATAATGGTAGGAAGCACTAGGAAGATACAAATTCGTACACCGCACCTTTGCAGCATTTCAAAAAGGAAGCTATTACAGGCAAACCCCCAGTGAGCAGCAGAGAAAGACAAGCCAAACAGAACTCTCACAAATTGCTTGCTAAGGGAACAGAGACATTTAATTTCCCTGTTCTACCACTTCCAGAAGGATGCCCTTTGTACTCCACCCAGGTCTGTAAGACAGCCAGAACTATACAGCAGAGTTAGAGTTTAAAGATGACAAAAAATATTTTCCTCTTATTATATGCAAGTCATACTTTCCGTAGTCTTTTTTTGAGGGTACGATACCGGGCACTTGATAGTCCTTTTGCAGTCCACAGGAAGCCTCACTCTTGGCTAGTAATTGCATCGACCTGGACTTTAGCTTTTTCTGCCGGGCACTTGAGTTTCTTCAGCCACCTGCAGAGAGGGCTTGGCTTACACAGCTTGTCACTTGGTCTCTTGTGTACCACTGACTTGCTTTCCCCTGTTGCCTGGTCAGTCACCACATCTTCTGCATCTCTGGCTCCTGACTCTATAGCGGTCTGCAGAGTCACGTCAGGAGTCGCTCCTGCATCTCCTTTGGCTTGCTGAGCTGTTGCAGGTCTTCCCCGAGTCGGAGCGCAAGTCCGTCTGTCTGGACTCATCGCTGTAGTGGGCATGTTTTCAGTCTCCTCGGACTGTTCTGCAAAAAGCTGGGTCTCGCCAAGGCCTTGCAGCTCTCGGTTTCTCACCGTTATCCACACCACAGGCAGAGAAGATGAGGCTATTTCTCTTTCTACATCTTTGTTCTGCATCCCTGTAGTAGTATCTTGTGATTTCTCCTTTGGAGGAAGGCTCGCACCGCTCCACGACACAGCCCCCCGGGCTGTCTGGGCAGCAGGGAGATCAACCGCTGTATTTTTTTGCACACTTGCCGTCCTTTCTGACTTCCTGGCCTTTCTGCAGCAATACCTCTTGTGACTGATTTCATTCCCCATGATCAAGTTGTACAGAAACGGTCTTGCTAGCAGCCTTCTCCAGGGAACCTTGAGGCTTTAGGATACTGGATGACTTCGGCACAAACAGAGCCTTTACTTAGAAGCAGACACAGAGCCAAGTTTCATCCTCGTTACTGAGCTGATAGACCACTCCTGGGCCAATCATCACACCTGCAAGGGAGTAAGAAATTCATTAGGACCCACACCCTAGCCCTGTGTAAGAGTACGTTTGCTGCTCTGGCCCAGTTTTCTGAGGAGCATATAGATAAGAATGAATTTAAAACTTGATGTGAAAATGTCTTTCATTTTCCCCAGCCTGCCAGGGGGCTTCAAAATGTGGATTCATTGTTATCTACATTTAAAGCAAGAACAAGAACGTGACTTTGGGTCCTTCTGTGGCTAAGCGCCATTACCAGCTCATTTCTATTTTCACCAGGAAAGTGCCCCCTAAAATGAAGATCAGATTCACATCTCATTTCAAAGTGGGTTGGACTTACTGGTTTTAAGTCAGTCCGAGTTCAAGGGATGGCCTTTTTCAGTCTTCTGATATCACCAAGAACATTCAGAAAGTCAGTTATCAGGACTCTTTGACAGTACTGCACTTTACGGTTATTAGTTTATATTACCAAAGTAAATACTATTTAGGTCCCCTCTTATTTCCTAGACCATTTATTTAATTGTAGAAAAAAGTTCACAGTTAGCCAGGGTAGCCGTTCACAGGCCTGGTAGGATATGGAAATGAGGAGAGAAGAAAGGCAAAATGTTTCCTCATTGAGAGATGAGAAATGTTGATTTCAGGCCTGTAGGTCATTATTTTATCAGTCATTTACTCATTTTTTAGAAACCACAGTAATGCTATCACTTCAAACTCAAATAATAATAAGAGACAGTTTATTTTGAATGCAGAGAAAAATTTACCTCAAGTTATGATTATAGAGTGCCATTTTAAAACTACAGCATCGTCAGAAAACAGATTGAGTACTTTGCAGAGAAATAGCAGGAGAAAATTGTCGAAAAGGGAAAAGATCTGTCTAATAATTGCTTTTGAAATCTATGTCATGCCGATTAACTGTCATCGCTAGAAATAGGCAAACACTACTTAAACACAATATAATTAAATACCAATAGAAGTGCCCAATTTCTGGCAGAGAAACTACAAAGTAAACATTACTTAAACCACTTGCAGCATCAGAACTTCCCAGCCTTTATTTCTTAATCGGGGTGATAAGGTACTGCTCTTAAGTAGGGTAGGTGGTGACACCAAACCATTTCCCCACAAGTCCCAGATCAGTAGTTCCCTTCAAGTGCTGTTCCACTGCAAATCCTGTGCCACTTTTTATAGCTAAATATTTAAAGTAAAACAGAGCTGCCACACAACATGATATGATTATGGATGGTTCTGCAGAAAGCGTAACCATCATAGCATAGAATAAGAGGAACTAAAGAGAAACAGATCTATAATTTAGGGATTACAGTTTTTAAAGTGAAGCTAATGGATCCAGAGCAGTTTTGCTGCACTGTTAGAGCTGCTTTTATGGGTAGAATCTGTAAAAATATGTGATTCCATGCCAGTTAGGCACTCAGTTACAAGACTGCATGAACTTAATCACTTAAAACTACATAGTTCTAAGAACAGAAAAGCAGGAAAGACTAACCCAGCCATCTCTGCTGTGGGAGAAAAACAAAAATACGAAAAGACAGAGAGACGCTCTTTGATACCAAAGCTAGAAGGATGACAGGTTACGAATAAATTAATGTTTTGGCAGGTTGACTTTTCAGAGTAAGCAGTTGCTGTATGAACAGCAATGATTTTGCGTAAATGAGCATAGCAGGGAAATGTTTCATGTGATTTTAGTAGGGCAGTATAATGCTAGGAGAGAAGAGGAAAATAATAGTTTATTCTCTGGTATATTTATATTCGTTAGAAGTTGTCACCACTACAGAAGTGGTTCATAATATGACATTTGACAGATTCTACTGCTGTTGTCTCAAATGAGGTTTTATTTATAGAGATAGGCTTAAAGATGTAGATCTTCATTGCCCTAAGTACAAATACACCAGTTTTTTTTTAATATATAGTAAAATTGTTTCCCCTTCCTCATCCTCATTGGCCATTTCATACTGTGAATGTTGTTTCGCTTTGCTGTTAGCCCCACACTTTTGCCACTAGCAGAACTTTGTTCAGCACCATCTCAGACAGAAGCAAGCATAACTACGGTATTGCCAAAACCTAAAGATAGAGCTCAAGAGAAATCAAACAAGACCCCGAAAAATGGAGAGCAAATATCCCCCCTTACCACAGGGAAAAACCAAACACCCAAACTCGTGCCATGCCATATCCTCACTCGCTTTCAAAGGAAAAGCCACCAAGCAGCTCCCAGCACATAAGAGCAGATGGACCTTAAAGAGGGCAGGACCGTAACACTGAATTGCTTCCCAATGAAACCTAATGATGGAATTACTGTTCCCTTACACCATCTCTGCTGCCTAAAAATAAAAGATGCAGAGCAGTTCATGCTCCATATTTACAAAACACCATGTAAAGCCTGTTACTCACATCATAGGTTTCTGTGCATTTAGATACTCTCCTCTTCTTCCCTGAAGTATTTACAGAGAACTGACAGGAAATGTGGTAGGGTATATCCTTCTGCAAACTGATAATAACAACCAGTATCGTAGACTAAGCAACAGCTACACAAGAGGCTTTAGGAAAAATAGCTTGTAGCTTAGGTGTTAGGCTTCAGATTGTAGGCGCAGTACAACTTCCTCATGCACAGGAACAGCCTATCTCGGGTGCTTTTCGTCTGTTGTGAGGTGTTGCTGGATGCATTCTGCAGCAAAGGAGGCAGAGCTGGTCGAGATTTTGTGATCATATTTTCTTTGGTTGAAGAGCGCTTTCTGTCAGTGTTTCAACTGGCTTTTGTTTCAGATCTTTTCTAACTTTCACATCGGGGCTGGTTTTGGTTGCCAGATCACTGGCAGATTTTGTGGTTTTTAATCTGGGCTTGTTCCATCTTATGGGGAGAAAAGTATGTAAGGAAGCAAGGAAAATATTTTGTTTCTGAAAGCCAGGAAGGGATACAATAAATATCTGAAGTGATACAACAATGGTTTTTATTGATCAAAAATACTGACCAATAGCTGCAGCCTTGGATAAGAGAACAGTTAATTTTTTTTAACCAGTTGTTTTCATAGCTTTTTACCAAGTTGCATAAGCAGTTGAAACAGCTCAGGGGAAACAGACTTAACTGTGATTAAGATGTTGATGACTTTTTACAAAGGTGCTTCAAAAGGAAGAGAAACACACACTGGAGTTCCTCACAGCATAAGCAGACAGCAGATGTTAGGCTCTTAAAAATTCCTGAGTTTTTACTTTCTCAAGTTTGGCCAGGTTGTATTTTCAAGGTTTTCTGCTGATTGACAGAAAGCCTTATTTATAAAAGTTAAAAACAAAGATTCTAAGCATCGGGAGTTAAGATTTTCAGAAAGCAAAAAGTTACATTACAGTCCACACCATCCGCAAGACAGTTATGTGAACCGGTAATGCTACTTTATGCTTATTTGCAGCGATTCATAGCTGATTTACTAGTCAAAGAATTTGCTGTTCATCATCTGAAGAGGGCAGCCTAGAGCCTGGGAACAGAGCTGAGTAATAGTCACACCACTGTATTAATAATAAATTCTCCAATAAGAACTTGCCTAAAAAGATGAGACAGACAGCAGTAAAAGGTATAACAACTTGCATTCACTCATCAGGGACAAAGAGAGTTTAGTGCTCATGAAGCAGAGTCATGGAGGCTTGTAGATGATACAACTGTGCTGCTGTTACAGGACAGTCTTTCCCTGTTCTAAGGATAGGAACGGCAGTTTAAAAGCATTAAAGTGCTTTCATAACTTAAATTCTATTCTTCCCATGGGAGTTGCATTTGAAAATTTAGCCTTGTGTCTTTATTTTCAGCAGAGTTTGAATACAGTGAGCCCAGTTAGTGTTAAAAGATTTGCAAAGAAATCATCAGGCCTTTTAGCTCTCCTGGCATGGGTAAGGAGGAGCCTGCCCACCTGCTAATTGTTAAATCTACATTCTATGTAAGGAGGGCATAGATATTCTTCCAGCCTAACAGCAGCAGCAGCTTTGTTAGAGGCAACCAAACCCAGGGCAGCTTGTTAACGTAGTCAGGCAGGTGCCTTTGGGGTTTTGAGTAACAGCCAAGGGAAGGAACATGCCCTGTATTAAGCAAGTGATGGGGGAAGAGCCATTTCTAGGAATGGGGTCACCATTCAGATATGGTCATATGGGAAAAATATATTAAGGAAGTCTGGCTTAAGTCAGGCTTGCAGCATGGCAGCCTGGTCCTTTGATTCCGAGGAAATCTTTTTAAGGATACGCTCTCTTTCTGATACAATTAAGCACATAAAGACAGTGAAACCAAACATCCTGTAAATAGATGCATACCTGTCAAAATCCTCATATCCTGACTTGCCTTTAGCTTATTTTTTTCCTCCCATGAACACTATTAGTATAGGAACCATGCAAGAACACAAGAGCTGGAAATAGCTGGAAAACTACAGTGCAAAGGAGAGTTAAGATAGTTTCCTAAGGAAACTATCTAATACAAGTCTATTTCATTTTTAAATCTCCAGAATAATTCGGTGTAAACCCTTTCTTTGGTGGAGACAGGGGGAAAGGAATTAGGCTATATTATTTTTCTAGTTCCTATCAGCACTACATCATTTGTAAACTCAGTGACAGTTGCTGAACTAGTCAGGTTTGACAGGAAAACTCCCCTCTATTTAGGAGGGGTATAATTAGAGAGCAGCATTGTATATGCAGTGGCCTGAAATTTATTTATCACTTGTGGCAAAGTGACCACCAGAAGTTTCTCTCATTGGTTACAGTCTGGAGACAGCTCCTGTCCTAGCCCTCCTGTCCTAGCTAGTTCACCTCCATTCAACAAGCACAAACCATAAAGCAGGTAGCCATTAATAAAACAACATTTCAGAGTAACAAGTGTTAAAATGCACCCATTTATTGATTCCAATTGCAACACAGACTCCATTGTCCAAAGAGCAATTCAACACGGTTGGTTTCAAATCGTAGCGACAGTCAGAGTGGGGTGTACAGGCAAGTGTAACGTCTGGCTTGTTTGTCAGAGAAGACTCTGCAGTTACGCAGACAGAGGGAGATGATTATGAAGTGTATAGCCCTAGCCAGGGTATATGTGCATGTGGAGAAAGAAAAGAAAAGGAAGAGTCATCGATATAAATATACTTTTTGTACTGAGATACATTTAGCTCGTGTCCGTACCCCCTCCCCCAGGAGAGAAGGGAGTTACTGCCACCTGCAGAAGACAATCTATCAGCTTTAAGTTCAGTATCATTTTGCAAAGTGGGCTTTACCAACACCCTGCTTTCTGGGTCCTTTAGAGTACAAGCACCCCTTGGCAGCTTAGTCCCTCACAGGATCAAGGCAGCAGATTCATCACTTGGCTGCAGACAAACCCTCAGTCTGCTCAATGGTTGCCTCACCAGATTTCACGTGCTCTTTCAGTCCTCCTCTGGTTCCCCCCTTGTTAGCTTCGATCTTCTCCTCACCCTGCAGAGCAGTCTGGATTTCTGCCAGACAGCATGGGATCTCTTTTGATGTCTGCCCATCATCACAGACCTCAGCCATTTCTTCAGCTTGCTCTGCTTGAGAAACATTTTCTGCCCCATCTTCAGTAACAGGAACCTCTGTATCTTGTTCCAGCTGCATATGAGGCAGGGCTTTAGCAGCACAGCATACTTGCTCTTCTACTGCCTGCTCTTCTGCAGATCTCCGCAGATTTATAATGCCCTCTCTCATCTCTGTAGTCTTTAAAGGCAGCTCTGACTCCTCCGTGGTACACAAAGCAGCTGGGGAGTCAGCTCCCTTCTGCTCAGGCACTTCCTGATGAGTCTGTCCAGTGCAAGTTTCCTCCGAAACACACACAGCTCCAGCCTCTTGCTCTGCCCCGGGCAGCAGCTCAGACTCCACTACAGCAGATTGAACCTTGCCAGGTCCATCTAGGGCATCTGCAGACACATGAACTTCAGCCCTTACTGTAGTCTGTGTAAGAGGTGTCACCTCAGGATTCTCACAGCCAAGTTGCTCGTTGGGGGTACAGCTGCCAGTAGGATGCAGAACAGCTTCGGTCTTACTATCCCCTTGTGGGCTTCTCCTGGCTGACTGGGCTTCTTGTTTTGTCTGGTCAGCGAGATCTTGGTGCTGCATCACCTCTGTGCTAGGTTTGGTTTTAGGGTCCTGTGACACCTCAACATCTTGTGCATCTCTAGCAGTCACAGAGAGCGAAGCCTCAGTATGCGGTGCACGTAGAGATGCAGCCTGCTCTCCTGTATCCCGTTTAGCCTCGTCAGCAGATTCACTTTCAGGAGTGTCCAACACCGATTCTGCAACAGAAAGATCAGGGCCTTTTGGAGTCCTTCCGATACGTGCTGAGTGAAAATGGTTCTCCCCAGTCCATGTTGACGCATCGTGGAACATACGTGTCGATGCCGGTGTCTTTTTTCCTTTGGCCCTATAAAGAACAACTCTGCGAGGAAACACACAGAGCCTCTTGTTCTTGCCAAAAATACCACCCATTGCCAGAGATGAAAGGAGCAACTCAACTGCCTTCTTCTGGAGAGGCTGCTGCCCTGCTACGAGTTGCACACTGCCAGAAGATGAAGGAAGCTCTGTCTCTTAAAGCAGTGGCTTCACACCTGCAAGACGTGAATATTTATTAGTCCATATCCATTTGGGGGAGTTAGCTGTCCAGTTTCACACAGTAGTAGCTGTAGAGCATTGTCAGAGGTCACAGAAATGAGCTAAACTCAGGGGGAACTGCACATGAGTGGGGGGAGACACAGAGACCTTTTAAGAAATAAGGAAAAGGAAAAAAAAACAAAAAAGAGACTACCGGTCAGTCAAACCAGACCACTCTGGAAAGCTTTTAGGAGCCAAGCAGACACTGAGACACTGCCATTTGCCATCTTTCAGCAGG